>PVIH01005380.1:0-124864 GCA_004025045.1 Sigmodon hispidus
GTGTGTTGATTTGAATGAGAATGCCCCCCACTGGCTTATGTAATTGAATGTTTGCTCTCCAGCTGCTGGAACTATTTTAGAGAGCATTAAACTGTGGCCTTGAGGCTGGAGAGATGGCTCAGCAGTTAAGAGCACTGACTGCTCTTCCAGAGGACCTGAATTCAATTGTCAGCACCCACATGGCAGCTCATAACTGTCTGTAGTTCCAGTTCCCAGTTCCAGGCAAATAAATAAAAAAGTTAAAAAAGAAAGAAAGAAACTGTGGCCTCGTTGGAGGAGGTCGGTCAGTGGAGGTGGGTCACTCCAAGCCCAGGGGCTCTCTCTATGCCTTCCACCTGTGGACCAGATGTGAGCCCTCAGCCACTGCTCCACTGCCATGCCTGCCGCCTGCCGCCTGCGCCATGGTCCTTGGCATTTGGGTGATGGGCTCACTCACTGCAAGTCCCCAATGAAATGCTTTCTTTTGTAAGTTGCTGTGGTGCCTTGAATGAAAAGAGCACCCAAAGGCTCATACATTTGAATGCTTAGTTACTAGGGAGTAAAACTGTTTGAAAGATTAGGTGGATTTGGAGGTGTAGCCTTGGAGGAAGTGTGTCACTGGGTGTGGGCTTTGACATTTCAAAAGCCCATGCCAGGGCCCGTAGCTCTGACTGCCTCCTGTAAATCAGGGTATATAGAGCTCTTAGCTATTGCTCCAGCGCCTGCCTTCACGCTGCCACCATTCCCCCACCATGATCATCATAGACTAACCCTCTAAAACTGTAAGCAAGTCCCCGATGAAATGCTTTCTAAGAGTTGCCTTTGGTCATGGTGTCTCTTCACAGCGGTAGAACTCTAAGACATAGGTGAGGAAGCAGAAAGGGATGGTGTTTAGACACAGATGATGTGAAGGATGCTGAGGGTAATGGCCAAATCCCAGGCAGTCGGGCACTGGAAGGAGGCTCTAGCTGTCCTGCTCTGTTTCTGGGGCTGTGCTCTGTTACCGAGCCAGCCCTTAAAGGCAAAGCTTGTCTTTGCTGATAGGATCCAATTTAGAGTAGAGAGGCAAGGATCAGTTAATTTCCAGAACCCCAGACTCAGGACAGCTGTCTTATACCTCCACTAAAGCTGAGCTGCTTGTGAAGGGTAGCTGAGGGGTTGTGGGAAACTCCTTCAGCTTAGGTCGGTGTGGGGATGACAGTGAAGGCAGGTCCTGCTGTGGCTTGAGGGTGATGTAAGGGATAGGTGGGAGGAGGCCCTGCCAGGGAGAAACCAGGTGTGAAGGTGCCACTACTTACAAGTTGTTCCCCAGGACACTTCTCTTAGAAGCCCCCAGCTGCTGCATCAGCTCTGGATCCGAATGCTCATCGCCCACCATGGTGGGGCCCACCTCCTGCAAGGTAAGCCACAGTAGCGGCTTAGGGGGCTGCTGGGCAGAAGGAGACAGTCCTGTCCCCTTCTCCACTGGCCCTGAGGAAGCCATAAAGGGGTCCACAGAGAAGATGCACAAGCTAAGAGGGGAGCGTGGGTCCTGACTCCTAAACTGCTGACTATTGGCACCTTCAGATGCCACCCTCCATGTTTTCTGTGCACTGGCATCACCTGGAGAATGAAAGAAATGAATATATGTGTTCACATAAAAAATTATACACAGGCGGGACTGGACAGATGGCTCAGCAGTTGAGAGCACTGGCTGCTCTTCCAGAGGACCTGAGTTGGATTCCCGGCATGCCACATCCCGGCAGCTCACAACTCTCTGTAACTCCAGTTCCACGGCTCTGACACCCGCACACAGACATACATGCAGGCAAGACAGAATGAATATAAAATAAAAGTAATAAGAGGAAAAAAACATTTTTTTTAGGTTTAAGCCTAGTGGGATATGACTGTAATAACAGCAAATGGAAACAAGACCAGCCTCCAATAACAAATCTGAGGCCAGCTTGGGTTATGTGACTAAAATGAAAGAACTAAAAGAATATTATTTGAGGGAGACATTCCTGAGCTTGGATTCCCACATTCTCCAGAGTTTCTGAAGGTCTGGGGAAAGCGCCCAGCAATCCATAGTTTAAGAATTGTACAGTCGGGGCTGGAGAGATGGCTCAGCGGTTAAGAGCACCCTCTGCTCTTCCAGAGGACCCGGGTTCGATTCCCAGCACCCACATGGCAGCTAACAACTGTCTGTAGTTCCAGTTCCAGGCAAACACCAAGGCAAATAAATAAATAAAGTTTTAAAAAAAGAATTGTACAGTCTTTAAATCCTTTACCGTCTGGGCCCTGCCAGGACCTCTGTGCTTCATCCTGTGGGAGCCACTGCCGAGCACTGGAAGAGGGGCGCGCCTACTGTTCGGAGGGCGGGGGGTGGGGGGGTGGGGATCATGTATCCTCTGAAAGTTACAAAGGGGCTTCCAAAGCATCCAACTACCTTTTTTTCTTCTTCCCCAGCCGAGGAAACTGCACGTAGAGAAGGGTGATGCTACGCGGGGGCTCTGCCCAGCTTTCTTCCTCTCCAGCCCCGAGCTCTTTCTGTGCATCAGAACTAAAGGAGCTACAGGTGCAGCCGTTGTGCGTGCGGCTTAGCGCGGCCTTTGCCTTAGTGCTCGCCCTAGCTGCAGCACTTGTGAAGAGGGTCGTGGGTGTCCCGGGAGCTTCCCATCCACCCAGCCTCCTGACCCTATTCAGTGTCCGCGCCGCGGGGGGCGTGGCGGCGGTGCGGGGGCCATCAGGGAAGAACCCACAGTGGCTGTCACCCACCCCGGGTACTCACCATGCGGATCTGGGTGCTGATGAGCAGGTAGGGCATTGTGCGTGCCTGGGGCTGCCCTAGACCACAGTCCAGTTACTCTCCTCTCTGTCGGCGGGCGGTGCTTGGTGGAGGTGCGGCCACCGCGAGGGCCAATCAGGAGCGCGCACTGCGGTCCCGCCGCCCCAGGAGGTGGGCGTGTCCCTGCGGACTCCACTAGCAGCTGCGGCCGTGACCGCCAGGGTGCTCGTCGCCCCTTTGCCCTCTTCCTGCAGCAACTCTGCGCGCAGGCTCCAAAGTCCTGCGGATGTCTGCCGGTTTCTGCCTGTCCCTACAGTGGTGCAGAGCCAAAACTGCGCTGTGGGCCGGGCTGCAGCCACAGGGACTGGGTGCTTTGACTAGGACACGTCCCTGGAGAATTTAAGTACACGAGGCTAGGCTAGATGCCAGTGTCTGGTGTCTGCGCTGTCCCTCGTCCCGGGCTCTGTCATTTTCAGTGTTTCTGAGGATCTTCGCACGCCTTTGGCCCTGCACATTAAGTCTGTGAAGCGCCTGCGTGCTTGGCTGGGTGCCAGTACTCAGTCCTCCTTCAGGGAGCCTCGGGAGCATGTGCGGATCACAGGGTAGCACCTGGGCAGAGAAACGTCAATCCCTGAACCTGAACCACGGGAGGGCGGCGAGTTCACAGCCAGCTGGTCCACGCCCTCATCTAGATGCACAGAAGCCGTCAGTTCAACATTCTTCAATCGACAGGTTGTGTTTGGTTCCCTAAAAAGCAAAGCAGAGCAAAACACTCTGGAACGCCTCCGCTCCCGCCCTGGAAATCTGCACTTCTTACCTAACTGGTCTGATTTATTTATATCATCCCTTCCAGACGGGAACCAACTCTCTCACCCCAACGATTTAATGATTTAGCTAGAGGAATAAGGCATATCCATGTTAAGAGCCCACCGCTCCCCCACCAAGTATTGAGACCTATAAAGAAGGCCCACAGAGGCTGGGGACTCGAATGGTTCAGTGACTTTGATCCCCAGCACCACATAAGGCAAGGAGGGAGGCCCTTGACTCCGCCTGCGTTGATGCTCTGTGAGCTAGAATCTTTCTGCCCTAAGTTAGTTTTGTCAGAGTATTTTATCACAGCAACAAGAAGGAAACAGAGAGAGAGAGAGAGAGAGAGAGAGAGAGAGAGAGAGAGAGAGAGAGAGAGAGAGAGAGAGAGGATGAGGAGGGAGGGAGGGAGGGAGAGAGAGAGAGAGGGAGGGAGATCTGTCTTGAAAACCACAAACCAGGGGCTGGAGAGATGGCTCAGCGGTTAAGAGCACCCTCTGCTCTTCCAGAGGACCCGGGTTCGATTCCCAGCACCCACATGGCAGCTAATAACTGTTTGTAGTTCCAGTTCCAGGCAAACACCAAGGCAAATAAATAAAGTTTAAAAAAGAAAAGAAAAGAAAAGAAAACCACAAACCAAAACCAAACGAGCAAAAACAAACAGCAAAGAAATGTAAGGAACCAATGGGAAGAACAGCAGCACTTGGCTTGAGTAGATGCTCCATAAAAGAAGAAGTGGAAATGATCAATGAGCATATAACCAGATCCTCAACCTTGAGGAGTCCCGGAATGCAATCTGCTTACCATGTATCTGTCTGTGTGTTCACATAGCTTGTCACAGCTCATGAAGGTAATAAAAGGATCTCAGGAGCTGGTTCTTTCCTCCCACCATGTGAGTCCTGGGATCAAACTCAATACAAATGCCTTACCCACTGAACCATCTCGCTGGCTCCTAAACTTTGGCTTTAAACCACCAGATACTACTGTATAGAGAAGAAAGGAAAGAAAAAACTTAAAATGTGTTAAGATTGCCAGGTGGGTGGTTCACAGCTGTGGTTCCAGCTACAGAGAGTGAGGCAGGAGAAACACTTGAACTTGGAAGTTAAACACCAACCAGGGCAACACAGTGAGATTCCATGGGGGGGGGGGGCTCTAAGCCTCTTATTCGGGATTGCTTCAAGTTAAAGACCGGCCTGTGGCACAGTGTGAAATATCGTCTCATAATAGGACCCCTGCCCCATGGGACTAGAGAGGGAGGCTCAGAAGTTAGGAGTTCAGTTCCCAGCACCACACCAGATGTCTCTCAATTGCTGTAACTCCAGCTCCAGGGAACCAATGCACTCTCCTGGCCTCCAGAGGCACCTGTACACTCACATACACATAAATAAAAATAATAATTTTTGGGGCTGGAGAGATGGCTCAGCGGTTAAGAGCACCTTCTGCTCTTCCAGAGGACCCGGGTTCGATTCCCAGCACCCACGTGGCAGCTAACAACTGTCTGTAGTTCCAGTTCCAGGCAAACACCAAAGCAAATAAATAAATAAAAGTGTTTTTTTTAATAATAATAATAATAATAATAATTCTTAAAAGAAAGCCTTTCTGCCCCCCCCCCCAAAATACAGGGGAAGAAAAAACTGTGAAGAACAAGAGTTGGCTGAAGTCTGACAGCTGAAAACGTTCCCAATGAGATCGAAGATTGTGACTGATTCAGATTTCATCCCTCCTGACAAAACCAAACCTCCCTAGATAAACTGTAAAACCAGGGGTGATGCACTTGGGTGAACTCATCCCAGCACTCGGAGGTGGAGTTCAAGGGCAGCCTAGATCACTTCACCCTGAACATGCTTAATATCATCTCAGAAGCTAATCACAGGTCTGGCTAAGGTTTGGATGGGATCATTGGAGGATAGCCTGGTCTACATAATGAGACCCTACCTAAACAAAATTTATATCAAGTTCAGAGATATGTACAGCTAAACAATATTTTGTTTTGTGACTTAAGAGACAAAAATGTCAATTTAAGCTTAGAAAGTCCAAACAAGGGAGCCTTTTTTGGAAGCATTGGGAACTGCAATGTGGGAGGCTGGGTCAGTGCTCCAAAGCAGGCAGAGAAAGTGAAACTCCCGTAAGAAAGGGGTTAAGTCATTATAAGACCATTATGTTAATCAGCTTCATGTTAATGCAATGACATACCCCAGATACTTATAAAGGGAAAAGGCCGGAATTCAGGAGGTAGAAGAGTGAAGGCTTGGGAATTGAGGCCAGCCTGGGCTACATAGAATGTCTCCCCACAAAACAACAAAAACCAACCAAACAACAGCTGGCCTAGTGGTGAAGAGCATGATTGGTATAATCAGGAGAACCTTAGTTTGGATCCCAGAACCTATGGAGTGGGCTAGATATCACCACCGTTGCCTCTAACCCAGCTGCAGGGAGACCACTGGTCTTCGCTGGCTTCCAGCCCGGATGAGAAAACACGAGCTCCAGGTTCAGGGAGAGAGAGAGACTGCTTCAAAGAAACAGGTGGCTAGAAATGGAGGCCACTCCGGGCCCTCCTCTGGCCCCCATGAGTGTGCACATGCATACACACACACACACACACACACACACACACTCCTAACTAGAGAGAGAAATCCTTTTGACTAGTGGTATGGAGTCCCACCTCAAGATCAGGCAGCCTTCTGGTCCCCCCAAGGGCTTGCCCATTTCCCATTAATGCCACCCTCTAGGTCAAGTCATTGACACAGACATTTGAGGAGCACTCGACCAAAGTGTAGCCATAACCGAAACTGTTTATCTCAGCACTTGGCAAGAGGATGACCTTGAATTCAAGGTCAGCCTAGGCTACAAATTGAGATTCTGTCTTTAAAAAAAAAGATAGAAGATAAATAGGTAAATTAACAGTTATTTAAAGAGAAACTACTGAAGCGGAGAAAGAATGCAGAAATGGTTTGACACGGGCCTGGTGACCCACAGAGCCAAGGCATGTGTCAATGGAACTGTCTCCGAGGCAGGCGTCCAGCTGCCTCCCGATAAATATCTTGATCTTCGGGCATGCTATAATTATCTGGTTGTCTCAGAGGCCTGCAGTTGAAGGGTGGAAGGCCTTCAGTGGAAGCCCAAGCCCTGGTGGCCCCTCCCTTCCCTGGTCCCTCTCCCCTTTCCTCCTGCCCATCTCTCTCCCCCACCTCCCCCCTTCTCCTAGCTCTCCCTCCCTCTATCCCTCTCTCTTCCCTAATCTCCCCTCTATTCCTCCATATCGGAGGTCACTCTAGGTAGCTCAAGATATCTGAGCTTATATCTTTCTGCCTCAGCCTCTAGCTAAGATTATAACTACATGGCAAAAACGGCTGCCGTGGAAGGAACCCTCAGCTTTGCTTCCACAGTTGTGTTCCTTTTATTTTCTCAAAATATGTGGTCAAAATAAAAAAAAGAAAAGAAAAAAAGACAGGATAGGTTAGTATACTACCCAGGGAGCCATTACCTCTGAGGGAGAAGGGAACATGGGGACTTATGGATGCTTTTTTTTTCTGAGGCAAGGTCTCACTTTGTAACTCAAGAGCGGGGGGGGTCTGGAGCTCATTATGTAGTCAGACTTTTTTTTTTTTGAAGTCTCAGTAATCCTGCCTCAGGCTCCCAAATCCCGAGATAACAAGAGTGAGCCACCGTAGATGGTTTGTGTAATATTAGGGATCAAACACAGGGCTTTACGCATACTAGTGGTCCCTCTACCTAAGGAGCTACAGCTGAGTCCTAAGAATAAGAATATGCCGTGTGTGAGTGTGGATGTGTGTGCATGCATTTATGTGAGTATTCCACCTGTGTTTAGAGGCTAGAGGTCTATGTTAGCTGTCAGAGGTTATGGGTGTGCTTGAGATGCTCACTTGTGGGGGACAGTCTGGTATCCAGATGATTATACTGCAATTGTTCTTTGCTGAGGGACTACCTTTCTGGTTTGTTCACCTTATCTGACTGGCCAATGAGTCCAGGGCTCCACATTCACACCACATCCTTCCCTTCAGCTCTAGTTTCTGCTTGGGTGCAGGGGATCCAAACTCAGGTCCATATTGCTTGTGAGATAGATACTAAACTAAATCATCTCCCCAGCCCTGACACCTTTGTGTGTGTGTGTGTGTGTGTGTGTGTGTGTGTGTGTGTGTGTGGTGTGTAAGAACCTTAGAAGTTAGAAACCAGGTAAGGCTGCTATGGAAAGGCAGAGCCAGACAGATGAGGGAGATGTTCTGGGCTAAGAAGGAGTTTGGAGTCTGTTCTGTTTACCTCTTTCAGCTGGGCTGTGGAGGGGCGGGAAGGAGACCTAGGCTGGTACCAGGGCTTGCTTTATTGCATTCACAAAACTGGTCTGCAGATGCACCTTAAGATAGAGTTCTGTCTGGAACAGCCCATCTTAGCATCAGCTGCCCAGGCGGTCTTACGCCTGCCTGATAACATCTTTAATATCCAGGAGGAAATGAATTCCCTGCCTGGGCAGCCTGTCTCTTTCTTCCTGTGGTTGCTTCTGCAGGGGGGCACAGGGGTGCTGGAGCTGAATTCAGTGTATGAACCCACTCTCCTTCCCTCTTATCTCTGTTTGTTCTTCCCTTCCTTGGTCTTTTTTTTTTTTTTTTGAGATAGAGTCTCACTGTGTACATCAGACTTGCCTTGAACTGGTTTGAGGCACCATGCCCAGCTATTTTGTTATATGCAATTTTACCATGTTAAAGTTGAAACCTTCGTTTTTTGATTAGACAGAAAAGGGGAAGTGATGTGGGATGTCTTTCTGTACGCTATGAATATGTGTTACTACCATTGGCTAATATAGAAGCTGTTCTGGCCTATGGGAAGATAGTTTACAGCCAGGCAGGGAAATCCAAGCAGAGTCAGGAGAAGAGGGGTGGAGGCAGAGAGATCCAGCTGCCCAAAAAACAAGATGGGACTGTACCCATAGGCCACAGGCCATGTGTTGATACATAGATTGATAGAAATAGGTCAGTTTAAGATGAAAAATTATCTATAACAAGGCTGGAGCCATAGACAGTTTGCAATTAATATAAGCCTCTCTGTGTTTATTTGGGACCAAGCGGCTGTGGGGCACCAGAAACTTCCAGCTACAATCCTTACCTCCTGCAACATCTCACTGTCCTCATTTTCTTTTTGAAGCAGGGTCTTGTGTTACATTGTTCCCCATAAGTATACACAGTTACTATGTGCCATTTTTTTCTTTCTGTTTAAACATGTTTAAAACAGGGTTGATCACAACAGAACGGCACAACGGAGACCAGGAGAGCATGGCGACTGCCGGCGCTGTTAGCTGAGGCTCCACCAGGAACTTGAGCTTCTTGGGCGCAGGGCCCCAGACCCCAAGGCTGTGGGAGTCTTGCCTTTTCCTCCGCCGGCGAGGTGGCATCTATGAGGCCCAGCAGATGGCACTCTCCCTCTTATTGCAGTCTCTGTGGCTCAGAACCAGGCTAAGGGAAGAGGTAGATGGGGAGACACGGGGTGCACAAAGCCCAGGTGACCGTGTGTGAGCTTGGGACCCTAAGGAGAGCATGCTGACTCCTTGCTGGAGAAAAGGCACCTAAATAGAGAAGCTGGGCTTGTGGGCCTCCCAGGGAGCCGTGAGGTGCGAAGAGATGGTCGGAAGGAAGCAGTATTGTGAAAATTCCAATTCTGGTTCCCAAACCTCCACCTCCTATGGGAAAGTAAGGAATCCTGGAGCAGAGAGAGCCCTATGCCTGAAACCTGTCTGAGGGAGCCTCATCCCTTCCCACCCCGCTCCCCCACAAGCCCAGGTCAACCTCCTTCCCACTGGCCAGCTGCTAGGCCATGTGCGGGGAGGGGATGGAAGTCAGAGGGACCTCAGGCTGCCTTGGTGCCACCTCCTTGTGGGCCCAGCGCTCCTGTGCTGTTTACGGCCGAAGCCCTCATGGTAGTTGCTTTGCTCTTAAACAGCTGCTGAAAGTGAGGTTTGCAGTAAAATTCACCGTGCAGTGCAGCGGTGCAGCATAAGTGCCCAAGCTGAGCTTGGTGTGGCAGTGTTTGCAACAGATCGAGAGTTGTGGAAAATGAGCTTGTCTGCCACCAGCCGCTCCCTAGGGTTGGTTCACAGTCTTCGGGCAGCTTCTCAAGTCTCCTTCTCCTGAGCCCGCAAGCCAAGGACAGAGCGCGGCACTGTGCTGCTGCCACTGCTGCCCTTGGCTTCATGAGAGCGGGTGGCCTGGGCGGCTCCGGCAGCCTGGAACGTGGCTCTTCGGAGGTGGCTGGCGGCCTGGGTGGAGACCCCGCGCCAGGAGGGTTCGGGCCCGGCCTGAGCCACGGGGCGGGGGCGGTCGCTGGGGGACCGCCTCGGGTTCGAGAGGCGCGGGCGGGGCGAGCTGCCACCGCTACCAGTGGTCCCCGAGCGGCAGCCGCCGCCTTATCGCGGCGCCGACCCGCCTGCCATTTATTTTTATTTTTATTTTACTTATTGCTGATTTGTTGTTTTCTTTTTTTTTTTTAAACCATTTATTTATTTATATGCATACAGTGTTCTGGCTGCATGTATGCCTGTACACCAGAAGAGGGCACTAGATCCCACTATAGATGGTTATGAGCCATCGTGTGGTTGCTGAGAATTGAACTCAGGACCTCTGGAAAAACAGCCAGTTGCTCTTAACCTCTGAGCCATCTCTCCAGCCCTGTTTGTGGTTTTCAAGACAGGGTTTCTCTGTGTAGCCCTGGCTGTCCTGGAACTTTCTCTGTAGACCAGGCTGGCCTAGAACTCACATACATCCTTCTGTCACTGATGGGGTTAAAGTGTGCTGAATGTGTGTACGGGGATGCCTGGTCTTTATTTATTTTTTTATGTGTGTCATTTTTTTTCTTCTTGTTTCATCCCTTTACAGTAATTTATTCCTGTAAGACTCACCTCACATTTAGCATGAAGGAACGATGATGTCCCATGCACATGAGAACTACTAGGGTTCCCCCATCAAAATTACTTGTGAAATTTGTATTGTCCTTTAGCTCCCTCCCATGTTACCACACTTGTCATGAGCACACTGTTTGTCAAACACTGCACATTCACAACCTTTTGCTGTTATTAGTGTACCTTGGTTTCTGGATGCTATTCCACCTGATCATCAGTTTCTTAGACTTTATCTGAAAGGTGCTGATGTAACTGGATCAGCAGCACCCACATTTCTACTTGTTTTGGCTTGGAAATGCTACCGGCGTATAGCGTATTGATATACCCAAGGGTATTGGGGGAGGTTGTATTTCTCTATTACCACTATCCTATATAGGTATTCTGTGAGGTCCAACAGTTGCCACTCAACCCAGGAAAAATCCACACAATGATCTATGGAAGAAGCCATCCTGTGATCTGTTCCTGCACCTTGTGAAAGACAGCAAGTCCAGCAGAGAACCCACAAAGAGAGGAGCTATGGCCCACAGAAGATGAGGTTCATCTCCAAGGTTCTAGGCTCCCCATCTCCACCTTTCAGCAACATTGGAGGTCAGGTTCTTACCATGGTTGTCATAGGAGACTAGGGCCAGGTTCCAGCAACAGCTCCTCACACCTAAAACAAACCTGAGAGACTAGGAGGCCAGGGTGCCGGGAGAGCTCCTACCAGATTAGCTCTGTTAGCCCAGGACTCCTCAGAGCCCTCCAAAGCTCAGGGGAGTGGCCCTTGGGGAGACCTGGGAACTAGACTGCTTCACTCCAGCCCTGAGTGACTGACTATGTTATCAAACAAAATTAATATATCTCAATTTTTAAGAATCTCTACGGGGTGGTTGTAGTTCATACCTTTAATTCCAGCACTCAGGTTTGAGGCCAGCCTGGTCTACAGAGCAAGTTCCAGGACAGCCAGTTCTATACAGAGAAACCCTGTCTTGAAAAAAGAAAAGTTTATTCAGAACATTGAGTTAACTTTTCTATAGATGATAATAATTATGATGATTATTAAAAATTCTCAATTAGGGGAAAGTGAGTACAACAGAGGGCAATGGAAGATAGAATATGAATACAGACACACGCTACCATGTCCAGCTTTTTCACAGGAGTTCTGGTGTTTAACATGCATTGTTATTGCATTGCAAGCATGTTATCAACTACCAACTTTTCCATTTCCAGGGTCTGAGCAGCTACAATATATGTTTTTAAAAAAATTGGTTTGTATTGTTTTGTTTTTTGAGGGATTTAAAACAGGGTTTCTCTCTGTAGTCCTGGTTGTCCTGGAATTTGCTCTGTAGACCAGGTTGGTCTCAGACTCACAGAAATCCAATTGCTTCTGCCTCAGTGCTGGGATCAAAGGCATGCACCACCATGCCTGACTCTATAAAGGCAATTTCTTAGTTAGTAATTGATGGCATAGAGTCCAGCTCATTGTGGATTCAGACATTCCTTGGCTAGTGGTCCTGGGCTCTCTAAGCAGGCTGAGGAAGTAAGCCATGAGGAGCAAGCCAGTAAGCAGCCCTCCCCCATCAGCTGCTGCATTCAGGTTCCTGCCCTGCTTGAGTTCCTGAACTGTTGAATGAAAATGTGAGTGAAATAAACCCTTTCCTTCCCAAGTTGCTTTGGTCATGATGTTTTGTCATAAAATAGTAACAATAACAAAGATACCCTGTCTCAAAAAAAAAAAAAAAAAGAGCACAGGATCTGCTTGCCTGACAGGCAAATGCTTCACTATTGTCTTGTCTTACACCAGCAGCCAAATGATATGATAGGAATTTTATTTTTTTAAATTTATTTTTATTTATGTATTTTTTGTTTTGTTTTGTTTTTTTGAGACAGTCTCTCTGCTTAGCCCTGGCTGTCTTGAAACTTGCTCTAGAGACCAGACTGATCTGCCTGTCTCCTACATGCTGGGATTAAAGGGATTGAAGGACTGAGCCACCACTCAGTTTTTATTGATTGATTGATTGACACAGGGATTCACTATGTAGTCCTGGCTAGCTGTGAACTCGCTGCTGATGCTGGTTGTCGTCGGGCGGAAGTTGGGTCCCAGCGACCTAGGGACATCTTGTCCCATCTTGGGGATTACCAACAACTGATCTACTCTAATTTTAGATGTCAATGGCGCTTTTTTTTTTTTTTTTTTTTAAGATTTATTTATTTTGTATACAGTATAAAGAAGAGGGTACCAGATTTCATTATAGATGGTTGTGAGCCATCATGTGGTTGCTGGGAATTGAACTCACGACCTCTGGAACATGTAAGTGCTCTTAACCTCTGCGCCATCTGTCCAACCCCCAATGGGGCAGGTTTTTTAGGGTTTAATAAATGGTTTGAATAGAAAATCCGAAAACGACTATATCAGCCGGAAATACAGTGTTAGGAAGAGATGGAGGGTGGCGCTTTCCAGTATGAGCTTCGTGTATTTGCGGCACATTCTGGGCGCAGCCCCGAGGGACCCGTGTCAGAGCACACAAAGTCCACCCAGAGGACTCCAGCACTCCCTAAACCCAGCTGGCCTCTGCCGGCTCCGCACAGGCGTTCAGCGGGCCCGCAGCTGTGACTCCGCCCCTAGACCCGCCCCCAGAGCCGATGGGGGCGGAGTTATTGCGTCATCTCCACCCGCATTCTCACCATGCTGAGGGCAGGTGGCGCGGGCTAAGGACGTCACGATCACTGACAGCGTGAGCAGGCCAGTGTGGCTGCTGCTGCCATGGTGCTTGACGGCGGGGTAAGGGTCTCCGTTGGTGTCCTGCGGGACCCGAGTGTCTTCGGGGGCGCCGGGAGGCCGAGAGTGTGCAGCGGGCTGCGGGGCTGCCACGCGCAGCGCGGGGAGGCGGCCAGGGGTGCCTTGGACCGAAGCTGCTGCCCCTGGCAGGGCGTCTGTGTGCACGGGGAGCTGCGAACCCGGCGGGCCGGGCTTGGGTGAGACTGTGGGCAACGGGCTCTGCCTCCGGGGTGGAGGACCAGGCTGATGACTCCCCTTCTCGGTTCGCCCCGCCCCTTTCCCTTTTCTTACCCTGGCTGCAGGTGCACTATGTCTAGACTGGCGGCCCTGGGCGCGTCCCGCGCCGGGTTGGGACTGTTATTTGGTACTGCTGCGGGTCTTGGCTTTCTGTGTGTCCTTTACGGTCAGCGATGGAAACGGGCCCGGAGCCATCGCCGGAGCCACAGTCTGCCCAATTCCCTGGACTATTCGCAGGCTTCAGAGCGCGGACAGCAGGGTAAGAGCACAGGTCATTGCTTACTGATGACCCTGAGGCTCGGGCTGTCTTTGGCAGAGCAGGTGGGCCTGGCAATGGAAGGGTTGAGTTTCACTCTTAGGAAAACGTATCTAAAAGGAAAGCTGTACACTTTTCTCCGATTCCAGGATAGCTTAGTGCAAGACGACTGTAGCTTTTACTTTTAGTTTTTCTCACAGTCATGAATGTGTACCAAGGGCACTTGCGTAGTGTTGGGTGAGGGGTGTGATAAAGTCATAGTCTGAAAGAAGAAAAAAAGAAATAACTTTGTAGGAAATAAAACTTCTGAAAGCTTGACAGCAAATTATGTATTCAAATGTGAAGGGCGTTTGGAGAGTAATCAGAGTTAAAACATTTTTCTTTCTCCTCTTTATGAAGGAAGCTTCAGAGGGATTGTGTAACTTTGCCAAGGTTGTTACAGAATAAGTGGCCAAGTTGGATTCTGGTCATCTTTACACACCATGAGCTGAGAGCACACGCGTGCAACTGAGTGCCTGAAAGCCAGCAGTAACAGATGAAATGTGTTCCATTTTGTAGAAAACTTCAGGTTAACTCTTTTGAGCAAAGCATTTAGGGCTTCACATCCTTTTGTCCTTATTTGGGAAATAGAATCCTGCTTAGATGGCTCATTTCGTGTTGATTGAAAATGTCTTCTCTGACCACCAGGGCCGTCAGATATCTTCTTATCCTGTGCTAACTGGGAATGCTAGTTCTGCAAGAGTGTTCCCAGACTTATCACCCTAGATTGCAGCTGTCAGCATTTGATAACATGGTGGTAACGTGGCATGTCCAGGGTCCTGTCTTTCTCCCCGTCCCTGGTGCTTTGCTCATTTGTGCCGTGCCTTGAGCACAGCTGGCCTAGGTTGCTCCTAGATTTCCTTTAACAAGGGGTGTATATATGTGGCCCTCCTGGAGTTCTTCCCTTGCACATATTCCAGTCCAGCTGCTTTAAATGGCTGTCACGTTCCTAAATTTCACTGAGCTCAGTTCAGGGTAAGCAGATTGAGCTCTATAAAAATGTTTTTTTCTCACGGTGTTTGGCCAGTTTTTTCATGGACCTTTTCTTGGTGAATGCCCATTCTCTTTTTGGTCCTCTCTGATAATACTGACTATGACCTCAAGAGAGGCAGTTGCTATTTGTTGTGAGATCAGAATTTGGTCAAATCCAGTTTTTGTTTTACGGTGTAATTGGTATCAACTGCCTTGTATTTGGCACTATGAGACCAGAGACAATTTTTTTTTCTTTTTGTGTTTTTGAGACAAGGCTTCACATAGCTCAGGCTGGCCTCAAGCACTTTGTAGCTGAGGCTGGTCTTGAACTCTTGATGCCTCCACTCCTGAAGCACAACCACTCCTGGCCAAAGGTTTTCCTTTGGCTCTAGCAGAGCAGCTGTCCTGCCGTCTAAGCACCACACCCTTGCAATTTACACTATCTGTTGTGCCCCAAAGGTTCTTCAAGCAGACAGTCATTCCTTAGAGATTGGGGCTTGAAAGGTTGTGTGTATGTGTGTGTTTGCACACCAGTGTGTAGGTGGGGTGGGTGGGCACATGCCACAGCAGTCAAAGGACAGCTTGCAGGCATTGGTTCCTCCCCTCACCATGTGGGACTTGAACTCAGGTTATCAGTCTTAGCAGCAAGTACTTTAACTATGAATCATCTTGGTGGCCCAAACTTCCGCATTCTCTCTCTTGGATAGTGACTTGGAACTTGTTCTATGACTTACCTGTGACATGTATGCTCTCAGAGGCCCAGTTTCTTCTCTGTAAATTGAACTCCAGGAGAAGCAAATGGCCTAGTACAGTTGGATGCCTTTACACTCAGAGCTCAGAGGCAGCGACAGGTATATCTCTGCCTGGTCTACATAGTGAGTTTCAGGATGTCTGAGGCTACATAGACCCTGTCTAAAATGAAACAAGAGAATCCAATGCTCTAGAATTGTAGGTTTGAGATTTTTTTTCCCCACTCACTGTATCCCATGGCTGTGTCTGTCTGTCTCCTGCTCCCCTTGCTTCAGGAATGCAGTTGTGGGCCATCCCAGGTGAAGCTGGAGATGCTGCAGTACTGCCCAGCCTCCCACAGGAGGGACAGGAGAAGGTGCTGGACCGCCTGGACATTGTGCTGACCAGTCTTACGGCTCTGCGGCGGGAGGTGGAGGAGCTTCGGAGCAGCCTGCAAGGGCTGGCTGGGGAGATTGTTGGGGAGGTCCGGTGGGTGACCTGTTCTCTCAACTTTTCCTGGCTCTCCCAGCGTTTGCAGCTGGAGTGTGTTGTGCCTTCCCTGGTCTCTATGGAGCAAGGCTGTTTTATAGTTGCTAACCCAATGTGGAAGAAGCTGCCTTTCTGGTTCCCTCCCTTCCCAAGCGCCTTGCTGCCCTGTGCCCTTTGCTCAATTGCAGCAGCTCAGCCTCTTTGTTCTTCCCAATTTAGTCTGCCGAGCAGGCGGCCTCTTTGCTCTCCTGAGAGTAGAGACCCAGAATTTTCTCCTTCCTTGGTCCTTTGGTGAGGGAGGAGCGAGGGGAAAGAGGCTGTATGGGGGTCCTCATGTGCCCTCTGGGATGTGCCCTGCTTTCCAGATCTCATATAGAAGAGAACCAGAGAGCGGCTCGGCGGCGCCGCTTCCCCTTTGCCAGAGAGAGGAGTGATTCCACGGGCTCGAGCTCGGTCTACTTCACCGCCTCCTCGGGGGCTGCGCTCACAGATGCCGAGAGTGAGGGAGGGTGAGTTTCCCTCCTGGAGGCTGGTACAGCTGCAGCAGCTACACTGTACCTGTCAAAACAGTATTTCTCAAAACCCAAACCAAGGTGCCGTAAATAATTTTTGAATAAAAATAGGGGTGTGAAATAACAAAATTTATGCCATCCAGACAAATAGGAGTGCTAGCAGTTATGATGTTATTTCCCTGAGTTGACTTTTTATATTACTTTTAAAAATACATTTTATTTTATGTGTATATTCCTCTACGCATATAAGGCATTCATCGCTTGTATGCCCAGGGCCTGCCGAGCTCAGAAGAGGACACTAGACCTCCCAGAAGCAGAGTTACAGATGGTTGTGAGCAGCCATGTATGTTCTAGGAACTGAACTTGAATCCTCTGTGGGAGTAGCAAGTGCTCTTACTTCTAACCCATCTTTCCAGCCTAGGGCTTTTTTCTTTCTACATCACTCTTATGGGCATTTCTGTGTGTCATCACAAGGGCTTGCTAAGCATTATTCATCTTATAACTTTATTTTTTCCTTTAGTGGCTAAGTAGGGTGTGCCCAGTCTGAAAGCCTGCCATGTACTGCCTTTGCCTAGGTTCACTTTCCTCACAGGGGACTCGGGCCCATACTCCCTTGTATCCAGACAGTGGGGAGGTGACTCTAGTGCTCATAGATCTGATGACAGGATTACTATGAACTGAGACAGCAGCAGGCACACAGTCTCTCTATTTTATTTTATTTTATTTTATTTTATTTTATTTTATTTTATGTGACTTGGTGTTTTGCCTGCATGTATAACTGTCAGATCTTGGAATTACAGACAGTTGTTAGCTGCCATATGGATGGTGGGAATCGAACTCAGGTCCTCTGGAAGAACAGTCAGTGCTCTTAACCTCTGAGCCATCTCTCTAGCCTCAGGACGGTCTCTTTTAAGCTTGGTCAGAAGAAGGGCTTTTGAATTTTAAGCCACAGCTCCATTCTGAAGTTTTGGTCCCAAGGACAGTCTGATGCTATTGGTGGCAGTGTTTACTCTTATGTGTTGCTAGTGTCAGCCATCCAACTGGTCTGCAAGACTCAGAGGCTGAGTTTTCTCCTGGGTAGGTGGCTGGCTTCTTATGACCTTTGTTCCTCTTGAAGAAATAGACTGAGTCAGAGAAAAGCCAGTCTTCTGTCAGGTCAGAGGGGCTGAGCTAACTGGAACATGCCCATGGCAGTTAGAAGTTAAAATCTGCCACTTAGGATGCTCCAGAGCAGCTTCATCTCTAGCAGACACACCTTGTAGCCCTAGGTACCATTTATTTACTTCCTGACACTGTGCTAAGCACCTTAGCGGTGTTTTCTTACTCAATTCTCATGGTAATCCTGAAGCCTAGGTTCTCTTTCTCAGATGGTGAGCTGGAGCTTATTGAGGTCTGACATGCAGGCCAGGGCTATACAACCCTTAAGGCCACACTTAGCCTGTCCTCGGCTAATGCCATTGTCCCACAATCTGCTTTATCTGCAGCCGTGTTTGTGTCTCTGATCTGAGGAGTGGTTCCATCTTTAGGGCAGTAGGGCTGCCATTAGAGCTTTCCCCAGTAAGCTCCCCCGAAAACAAGTGAGATCTTGCTGCAGAACTTAAGCCTTTGTCCATTGTTATTGTTGTCTAGATGTCTCATTTCTAATTGTGTACTTGAGGGCTAGTATAACTAGGCTTTTGTTATTGTTATTTTGTTTTATTTCTTTGAGACAGGGTCTCACTATATAGCTTTGGCTGTCCTGGAATTCACTATGTAGACCAGACTGGCCTCAGACTCACAGAGATCCTCCTGCCTCTGCCTCCTGAGTGCTAGGACTAAAGGCGTGTGCTACTGTGCCTGTTGTAGAACTAGTTTACCTAACGGTGATCTGTCAAGAGGTGCTCCCTTAGACTATGTTAAAGGCGGGAACAGAAATGACTTACATTTGGGTTGCAGTTAAGAGTTGATAGTGAGCACTGGGACTAAGGAGCAGCTCTGTGAGACCTGATGGACTAGGTTCACTAGGATGGGAGACTGATGGCTGAGGTTTTCCCACAGCTATCACCTACGTACGTATGTGCCTGGAGGCTGCAGGAGGCTGCAGGAGGCCTACGGGTATTCTCTTATGCGAGTCTTCACTTTATTTCCTCCAGATAGGCTTTCTCACTGAACCTGGGGCTAGGCTAGTGGCTAGTAAACACCCCCGCCCCAGCTTCCTGTCTCTGCCTCCCATAGCACTGGGTTACAGATGCACAAACACCATCTGGCTGCTGGGGATTTGAACTGAGGTCCTCATGGTTGTGTAGCACCACTCTTAGCTGAGCTGTTCCTCCAGCTCTGTTGAGCCTTTTTTGAGGGATTGGTATTTATTTATGTGTATGTATTTGTGGCTATGTAAATTTATATGCTGCACACATATGCAAGAGCCTGTGCACATCAGAAGGGCCATTGAAGCCACTGGAAGTGCAGCTGGAGGAGGTTGTCAGCTGCCGCGTAGGTGCTGAGACTGGACAAGGTCAGCAAGTGCAGGCAAGAGTTGTTAACTGCTGAGCCGTCTCGCTAGCTATTTGAGCTTAAATTTTTCTAAAAAAGATTTTATGTGTATGCATGTATTTATGTATGCCATTTGTGTGCCTGGTTCCTGAAGAGGACATAAGATCTCCTTGAACAGAACTTATGGATAGTTGTGAGCTATCTTGTGTGCTGGGAACCAAACCCAGGTCCTCTACAAGAGCAACCAGTGCTCTTAACCACTGAGCCATCTCTCTAGTCCCTGGTTAACCTTTTTTTTTTTAATATTTATTTTTATTTTATGTGAGTTGGTGTTTTGCCTGCATGTTCAACTGTGTAAGGGATTACACACAGTTAATTACAGACAGTCGTTAGCTGCCATGTGGATGTTGGGAATTGCACTCAGGTCCTCTGGAAGAATAGTCAGTGCTCTTAACTGCTGAGCCATCTCTCCAGCCCCCCTGGTTAACCTTTTTAAGAGGGGAGAACAGGCCGGGCAGTGGTGGCACAGGCCGTTAGTCCCAGCACTCAGGAGGCAGAAGCAGGTAGAGTCTGGTCATCAGACTGAGCTCCAGGACAGCCAGGTCTACACTGGGAAACCCTGAGGAAGAGAAGAAGAGCTTTCCTCAAGCTCAGAGTTCATCATGTTTTGTTTGCTTTTATTTATTTATTTATTTATTTACTTTTACTTTTTGAGACAGGGTTTCTTTGTATAACCTTGGCTGTCCTAGAGCTCAAAGAAATCCACCTGCCTCTGCCTCCTAAATGTTGGGATTAATGGTGTGTGCCACCAGTTTCTAGCTTGCCGTTCTTCCTTCCTTCCTGTTTCTTTCTTTCTTTTTTTTTTCTTAAAGAAAAGTTCAGCACAGAAGAAAGACTGGGCAGTAACAAGAATACCAACAGCACAATCTAACTGATGATTTAAGAAATTATACTGACTTGTGGGACCTGCCAAGTATGGTAGTACATGCTTGTAATTCAGCACTCAGGAGTCTGATGACTGGAAGTTCAAAGCCAGCCTAGAATTACAGTATTAAGTCTGAGGCTAGCTTAGACTACTTCATAAAACCCTGTTGTGATCAGAAGTTTCTCTGTCCTATCTACCCGGCTGGTCCCACAGCCATTCAGTCCCAAATAATCATATGAAGGCTTATGTTAATTACAAATTGTTTGGCCTATGGCTGAGGCATATTATTTACTTATTCTTACTCCCTTTTTTAAAACTTTATTTATTTTATTTGCCTGGAACTGGGAACTGGAACTACAGACAGTTGTGAGCTGCCATGTGGGTGCTGGGAATCGAACTCAGGTCCTCCAGAAGAACAGTCAGTGCTTTTTTTTTTTTTTTAAACTTTCTTTCTTTCTTTCTTTCTTTGCCTTGGTGTTTGCCTGGAACTGGAACTACAGACAGTTGTTAGCTGCCATGTAGGTGCTGGGAATCGAACCCGGGTCCTCTGGAAGAACAGACGGTGCTCTTAACTGCTGAGCCATCTCTCCAGCCCCCAGTCAGTGCTCTTAACTGCTGAGCCATCTCTCCAGCCCTAAATCTAACTAACTAACCCATAGTTCTTACCTATGTTTAGCCACGTGGCTTGGTACCTTTTCTCAGAGCAGCAATCTCACCTTCCTTCTTCTGCCTCTGTTCTTCCTCTTCCCAGAATTCTCCTTGTCTGGTTGTTCCACCTATGCTTTCTGTCTGCCAAGCTTCTGACCAATCAGCATTTTATTAAACCAATATTTACAATGACAAATGTTTACAGAGTACAAGAGCATAATCCCCCAGCATTCTGTGTCTGTAAAAAGTGACGTAAACAAGTTCATGTCTTGGTGTCAGTGGGCCAGAGTGGGTGCCTTACTGCATGGGTGCTCACTGGAGTACCCATGGCCACAAGGAACAAGGTTGGGCAGCAAAGGGATGGATAGCTTTCTCAATTATAGCTTCACCAGGCTCAGCCTCATGACTAATCCTGTGGCATGTGAAAGCTGGCGGTGGTGCAAGACTCTGACTTAGCTGGCTGCTATCTGGGGCAGTGGCCATGGTGAATACTTTTTTCATCGTGGTAGGTGCCATATAGGTCAGGAAATTTTGGAAGGAGGTCATAAACTCTGAAATGTCTTTAAGCGTGTGTACCTTAGGAAGGAGGAGCCTTGAGGGATGATTTGGTAGGTTGTTCCACTGAGAGATGCAGGTGCTGTGCCCCCTTTAGGTCTTGGCCTTTGATGACTCTACTAGAATGTCCCCATGCTTGCTTCACACCAAGCCTGTCACACATGCTGGCTGCTCACTGGGCTGAGATAGGCCATCTTCCACTTCTCCAGCCTTGCCTTTGCTTATTCTTTGTTTCTTTCGCTTTTTCAAGACAGGGTTTCTCTGTGTAGCCCTGGCTGTCCTTGAACTTTGTAGACCAGGCTGGCCTTGAACTCCACATCTGCCTGCCCCTGCCTCCTGCGTGCTGGAATTAAAGGCATGTACCATGACCACCCAGCTGCAGTCTTTTTGAAGTTTATTTTTATCACAAACCTTTTTACATTTATTTAATTTCTGTGTGAGAGGCACAGTTGCACAGGTCCGAGGACAACTTTCAGTAACTGGTTTTCTCCTTTTATCATGTGGGTTGTGGGGCTCAGACTCAGGCCATCAGGCTTGGTAACGTGCTTTACTTGCCACACTGTCTCCCTACCCTGTGTTCTTCTTCCACATAAACAGATCTGAGCTTCCAGCTTTTACCTGGCAGTGGCAGAATCATTGTGCAGGTTTGTGAGTTTATTCCCTGGGCATTGTACCAAAGACTGCTTGATATTTTCCCTCAAGAACCCAACATGCCTTTAAATACCAGCTTCCCAGGCATCCCAGCCAGGCATTTTCATCTTTACCCCTGAGCACTTATGTCTCTTCAGGGTTTATCTCTACTCCATAGAACCTCCTAGTCTTAGGACACAAGCCGGGCCATGTCTGAATGTACCAGGCTCAGCTCTAACGGGAACGAGGAGGCCAAAGAAAATAGTCAGCAGCAGGAATAGACTTGTGGAACTGACTCTTTAATTTCTAATTCATCAGCCCTGTGTTAGAAACAGAGAATGGTAGCTTCGTCTCCAGTCCAGCGTGGGAACTCTGCATTTCTCTTCTGTACTGATCTCAAAAGCCTTGGGGCATGGTAACCAAATGAAACCCTCACTGGTAGATTTCCACAAGGGCTGGAAGGAGAAGGTAAGAGAATGTTGTAAACAGAGTAACCTTGGCACATTGCAACTCTCTTCTCAGGCCCTTTGAAGCATGTGGACTGTTGCCATGTGAGGCTTCAGCTTGGTGTGATAGCTTGAGGTGGAGTGAAGGTACAAAGATATGCTAGCCTCCTGTTTCATGGGGCCCTATGAGCTCTCTCCTCTGCAGCTCCTTGGCTATGCCCCAGGGAAAAAGCAGCAGAGCCAAAGCATTGCACCTGGGAATGCTGGTGGCACAATCTATTTGAGCCTCCCCAGCACATGGTCTCCACTTCTCTAGCAGAGAACTGCTAAGATTTCAAGCTCTTCACACCAGTTAAATTACTTACCCACTTTACTTTGGCCTGGGCTGGGCAGAGGAGACCCTGACTTAATCTCTCCTTTGGGTGTGTTATTGTCCAAGTCCTGCAGGAGTTTCTCTAGCTTGGTCTCATTCGTTAGTACTCAGATTAGTTATGAAGTCTGTACTTTCTCTTGCTCCTTTAAGTTCTTCCTGCAAACTGCTAGAAGGGAAAGATACTCGTGTGATCTTTTAATATCATGCTATCATGCGGTGTTGTCCCCCCCCCCCCACCAGGGTTTCTCTGTGTAGCCCTGGCTGCCCTGGAACTTGCTGTGCTGACCAGCCTGGCCTTGAAATCACAGATACCCCTGCCTCTGCCTTCCGAATGATGGGATTAAAGGATGTGCCACCATGCCTGGCTCCTGCAGGTTCTTGTTCTTGTCGTTGATGCTTTAGTTGCCTTGTCAAATAGATCAGCAGTTGCTCTAAATGGCAAGAACTGTTTAGACTGGGTCACCAGCTCTGCTCCTTCACTTGGTGCCTTCCAGACCTCACCCACATGGCTTTCTAGATAACACAGTGCTTTTGTCTACCACATTCAGCCAGATGGTAGGCTGTCTCACATGGGCAGAGACTGTCTTGTTTGGTAGCTTTGTGTTGGCTACTGGGAGCCAGAAAGGTTTGTTCACAAATGAAATATACAATCTTCCCCGTGCGTCTAAGGGCTCTCGGGTGTTTGCTTCTGGCCCCTGGAAAGTCTTGTCCCAGGCTAATTGCTTGTCTGATTGAACCAGCAGTTAGAGAAGCTGCTGGTGGACAGAAAGCTAAGACACCTGGCTTCCTTTGTGGCGTCAGTTCCCAGAGACATTATCCTGTAGGTTTGTTAGCAGCTGGAAAGTGACCTCTGCCACTCTTCCACATTCCCAAGGCCTCTACTGTAAGTGAGGTTTGGTTGGCTTGGTCACAGGTACAAGTTTGAGAAAGAGACTGGGAATGTGTGGCTGGTACTTGTCCTCAGAGGCTGGCACCCATCAGGGAGGTTCTGGCAGATGTCTTTGGCTGATACGGATAGTTACCAAATTTAGCTCATCAGTATAGCTCTGATCAACTCCACCTGTGTTTGTAAAATCATTCCCTCACCTCCTCCAGTATTTGTGTTGTCTGAGTTCTGGGGACTGAGCCCTGGGCATGACTGTCAAGTGATCTAGTAATGGTGCAGAACCCCCCACCCCCACCCTTAGCTCTTTTTTGTTATATTAAAAATGTTTTATTGTGCATGTATTTGAATGTGGGCGTGTACATGCCACATGTCTGGAGGTCAGAGGACAAGTTCATGAGTTGGTCCCCGCAGGTCATCAGACATGTACAGTGAGCACTTTACCCACCCGGCTGTCTCTCCAGTCCTAGTTTGGAGACACTCTCCTAAGTGCTGAGATTATAGGTATGGTTCACCACACTCAGACTGCAGCCTAATTTTTGTTTTAAAGATGTATTTATGTATATGGGTGTTTTGTTGGCATGTACCTCTGCATCAGATTCCATAGGATTACAGTTATAGCCACCGTGTGGAAGCTGGGAACTGAACTCAAGACCTTTGGAAGAGCAGCTAGTACTCTTAACCTCTGTGCTCTTCCTTCAAAACCCCCCTTTTGTTTTCTGCTTGAGTGGCAGCTAAACAGAGGGATCTTATATCTGTGACCAGCACATCCCCTAACTGACTAGACACTTCTTTCTTCCTTGATCATTCCTTAGCTAATAGCTCCAACTTTCTCTTGAAGATTCATTTGTCCTTATATAGGAAACCATCTGGCCCAAAGGACAACAGAGCTGTATAGTTCTCCTGGCTGGAGAGCAAACTCTAGTTTTGAGCTAAACAATCCCCTTGCTTAGTTCCGTCACTTAACTCTCTGCCAGATATACAACAGCCAATGCTGAATCTGACTATGAGCGGGACTCCGACAAGGAGAGTGAGGACGGCGAGGATGACGTGAGCTGTGAGACGGTGAGGATGGGGAGGAAGGACTCTCTGGACCTGGAGATGGAGGTGGCTGCAAGTCCAGCGTCTGGTGCCTTGGAGGCCGACGACTCCTCGGACCCTGAGGACCTGCTGCTGCTCCTGCAGCAGGCAGACGAGCTGCACCAGGGCAGTGAGCAGAGCAGGCGGGAAGGCTTCCAGCTGCTGCTTAACAACAAACTGGCGGTGAGTCTCCCTCCAGCTGCCCACCTCCCTGCTTCCTTTGCTCTTCTCTTGAATCTGACACTACCAGGGAATGAAAAAACAAAAAACAAAACCAAACTAAAAACCAAAACCCCCATGTGGTTTCTAACCCAACAAAGCTATGTGGGAAAGGAGATAGGGTCCTACCCCATAGCTTTCTGCCCTGAGAAAGGGGCATGATTTTCTTCTTCCTGTAGAACTCCAAAGAGCCCGACTTCTCTGCTGGGAAACTGTAAAGGACCTGAATACTTGTACCCCGCCCTCCATCTAATTTCTTCTGTTATCCTTGAGGCAGAGTCTGAATCTGCCTGCCCTACTTGAAATTTCTATTGTAAGTGACATTGTGTAGGTCGTTGAACAATTCCCTCAGGCTCACAAACCAAATTTGTTCTGTAAATTCCTCCCTGAAATTAGAAATCTCCCTCCACCCCTTGAGGCTAAGTAACCCGGCTGGCCTCAAACTAATACAGACCTACCTTCCTCAGCCTCCTGAGGGCTGAGATTAAAGGTGCAGGCCACCATGCCCAGCTGAATTCTTCTTATGAGCAGTTTCATATGTCAGCCAAAGGCTTCTTTTGCTGTGTCTCATTATATCGTTTTGGAATTGACCTTCCATCCTGGCAATGTTTGGAGGCCAAAATGTTCTTACCTATGGATGGTGCAAGCTGTCAGCTAGAAACAACATCTCCAGTTAATTGCACATGGCCAGTCAAGGAGTGCAAAGGCTGTGCTCTGGAATTGCCAGACGACAGTGATTATACCAGTGTCTTGGAAATAGACATAGAGTGTGGGGAAAAGCCTATGGCTCCCATTCTTCATGGATGAAGAGATTAATTTATTCCTTTTTGGTCTACAGTACGGAAGCCGACAAGACTTTCTGTGGCGTCTGGCCCGGGCCTACAGTGACATGTCTGAGCTTACTGAGGAGGAGAGTGAGAAGAAGTCATATGCCCTAAATGGTAAATGCTGACAGGTACCTGATGGGACTGTAGCCAGCTGTGTAGGTACAGCTGGCCCGTTTGCTTGAGGCCTGGATGCTGTCAGGGCAGGGATAGTGTATATATAGTTACTCAGTGGAAACAAACTGGTTTCCAAGGTCTCTTGCTCCCTAATGACCTAGTAGCATAGTGCCTGTTGTTTTTGATGTTTATGTCGTGGTCATATTATTCTTTGTTCTGATTTCCCAACCAGAAGGCAGGGATGCACTATTTTAATCAGAGGAGGTTTTGCCTACTGCTTAAGAGTCTGGAGTCTGAAGGACAGCCTGAGACTAGGTGTAGTGTGTCTGTGTGCATCAAGAGTAGTCTGGGGATCATTGGTGGCTCATTGGTCTGTTTCCCAAATCTCTGCGTTAGAAGGTGGAATGCAATGAACCATACTGCACTTAGGACTTGGCCTTGTCAGTCTCAAAGACTGAGAACTTGAAAAATGAGAATGACCTGGGTGTGCTGGGTGAGATGACAGGGTGACCTGTCATCTCAATACTTGGGGGCCGAGCAGGAGAGCTGCAATGGGTTCAGGGCCCCTAAGTTTAGTTTGAGGCTCAACTATTTAGTTTTTCTCTTCAAACGTTTCTGCTTTTCAGCTAGGTGTTGGTGGCATATACCAGTGTCCAGCATTTAGGAGGATTGAATTTGAGGTCAGCCTGAGCTATTTAATGAGACCCTATCTTAAAAAGAAATAGAATTTCTGGGCTTTGTTGGTGCACACCTTTAATCCCAGCACTCAGGAGGCAAGGACAGGTGGACCTCTGTGAGTTTGGGCTAGCCTGGTCTACAGAGTTTCCCGGACAGCCAGAAACTGCCTTTCAAAACCCAAATAAATGAATGAATGAATGATTTATTCTAGGAGTCCGGACTTTGGCTGTTCTGAACTGGCTGCATAGACGGGCTGGCCTCCAGCTACCACTGGCCTTCCCCTCACTTGTCCCGTGCTGTTCCACTGCACTCAGCAAAAAACACTTGTGGGGGCTGGAGGGATGGCTCAGCAGTTAAGAGCACTGTCTGTCTGTCTAGACGACCTAGGATCGCTTCCCAGCACCAACAGAGTGGCTCACAATAACTCCAGTTCTAGGGAATCAGACATACCTACCCATGGTGCACAGACATATCTGTAGGCAAAACACCCTTAGACATTAAAAAGTTTATTTCTTTTTGATGGTTCTGATCAGTATTTGTGCTGTTTTGATGGGTACCAACAACCAAAAAAGATTTCCTCTGACCATTTTTCACTTCTTCCTTTAAGACTTCTTTTGTTGTTTTATTTTTTTGTTTTTTCAGGGCAAGATTTTTCTTTGTAGGCTGTCCTGGAACTCACTCTGTAGACCAGACTGGCCAGAAACTCACAGAGATCCACCTGCCTCTGCCTAGTGTTGGGATTAAAAGCATGTGTTACCACCCAGCTAATAAACTTCTCAAAAGTCAGTTGTGGCAGCAAAAGCTTTGGACATTCAGAGTCTGAGGCAGGAAGGTCATGAGTTTGAGATTACCCTGAGTTACACAGTGAAACTGTCTTTAACAAAAAGTCCTAAGATCTGCAGGGGAAGGGCTGACGGCTGAGTGGGCAAAGGAGTTCCTGCACAAATCTGAGGGCCATAGTTCTGCCCCAGCATCTGTGTCCTGAGTGGACACAGTGGTCTGCCTGGATCCCAGCACTGGGCAGGCAGATCTCTGTGAGTTCCACGTCAGCCTGGTCTGCAGAGTGAGCTCCAGGACAGCCAGGGCTACACAGAGAAACCCTGTCTTGGGGAGGGGACAAAAAACAAACAAAAGCCCCAATTTTTAAAAATCAAATCATGAACACTTTCTCGAGTAAAGTATAAACATACCTGAATTTCTGTTCATCCTTAGTGATATATGGGTGACCTAAGTCTGTGTACAGACCCTTTAGAGTGAGGTCTGTTGCAGACAGTTTGTTGATTCCTTTCTCATAAGGAAATACTAAACCTTACTTCAAGAACAGCAAGTAGGTTTGATGGTTTGTTGGAGCCAGACACAGAACTGTTTGTAGTCTCAGAACTAGGGAGGTGAAGGTGGAATTTCAAGTTCAGGACCAGTCTGAGCTACAAGGGGGGGCCCATATGTCAAAACAAAGTCAAAACAGACATAGCTCAAGCTGGTGGAAGCCCTCTGCAGAGCAAGTGGCCATTCTTCCTGCACTGCCTCTCGTGGGTGTGTGTACGGAGCCTGTGCTAACTCTGCCTCCCTCTGTCTTCCAGGGAAAGAAGAAGCAGAGGCTGCTCTGGAGAAGGGCGACGAGAGTGCTGAAAGTCACCAGTGGTAATAACACCCTGCTGCAGCCTTCAGGAGACCAGAGTGGACCTTTCCTTTACCCCGGCCAGAGGCATTTGCTTGAAGGGCTAGTGGGGCGGAGGGCACTAGTCTGAATCACATGTCTCACCATACCCCAGTCAGGCCAGGGAAGTGTGCTTTGGCAGATGCTTTTGAAGGAGAAGGCCAGGGAAAACACAAGCTTTACTTTGCTGGGGTTACTCTGGCCTTACAATTGGTTTTGAGCTCCTCGGGGGAAGCTGGGACAACCTGTAATTCCTGTCCTGTAAAAGCTCTTTTCCCCACTGTGGTCCATCGGCTTCTCTGGTTGGTTTGCATGATAAAGATGGGAGCTTATACTCAGGAAATTGAACGATACTTCATAGAATTCAATAGCTTATTGGGCGGAGGTTACAGAGCAGTGGTAGAGCGCTTGCCTAGCACATAAGGAAGGCCTTGGTGCCACACTCAGCACCACACAAACTAAAACTCCAGAGACTCCCCCAGTGAGTCCTTCTGTGGTCTTTTGGGAGACAAGTTTTGCCAACTGACTTATGCCAAGGCCAATTCATGTCCTGGGCCCGGATTCCAGCATCTGTTTCAGTTTTTTCTTGTTTTAAAGTTCGTTCTTCTTCCACTGTCCTTTGCTTTTCAAATCTCTACCTCAGACTGTAAGCTGAGAGGCTGTGTTTTTCCATCTATCGCTGAAATTTCCATGCAAAGGTTCTGCTCAGAAGCCAGGTAACTGTTTCTAGGGTCACTGCCCTCCCTGGGCTCTCAGGGAGGAAATGCAGCAGGTTTTGCTTTTTAAAGTTATTCCTAAGGAACAGCTATTTGGATTGTACATGGAAATGAGCCCAAAGGTCTGTAACCCCCACCCCCAGAAGATATTTAGCAAATATATGAAAAAGAAACTTGGGCATGGAAGGACATGGTTGTCCACTTTGCTTCTGGTACTGAGTGTCTAGGGCAGAGGACAGGCAGTCTTCTTGTTTCTGTGTGTGTGTGGTGCTGGGAATCGAAGCCAGGGTCTTGTACCCTGCACTCTATCACTGAACTAAGTTGCCCACACTGCTCTTAATAGTTTGGGTTGGGGGTGCAGTGGGGTGGTGAGATGGCTCCCGTAGATAAAGGCACTTGTAGAGCAAGTCTGGAGACCTGATTTGACCCCAGAATACATGTAAAGTGTAAGGAGAGAGCTGACTCCGCAGTTGTCCTCTGCCCTCACATTGTGTGTCATGCAGTGTGTCTGGAAGTCCACACTGAGTTTAACATTTTTATACTTGGTCAGTGCTCAGGAACATACACTGCTCCTCCACAAGACTCAGCTTAGTTTCTAGCTTCAGTCAGGTGACTGTGACTCCAGCTCAAGTGCTCTGATGCTCTCTTCTGGCCTTGATGGACACTCTGCTCATATGCATGGTTACACACACACACTCAAAACAACATAGCCTTTAAAAAGTGTGGATTCTCCTGACTTCTCAAATGGCACTTGTCACTAAACAAGGACCTTACATATGCTAGGCAAGCACTTTACCCCTGAGCTACATTTCCCAGCCCCCACAAGACAAAGACTAATTTGTTCCCTGGCAGGGAGGATGTGGGGAAAAGGCTAAAATTAAAAATAGATCTTTCTTCCTTTGTTCCACGGATTCCCAAGTTAACAAGAATCCTTGAACATTTCATTTGACCATGCCAAAACCATGATTCTTCCTGCCTAATGATACACCACCTATGATCCTTACTGTAGAGACCTGATATAGTCAGAGGTAATAAGAATACACAGACGTCCCTGTTGTAGTTTGATGCTGATTTTTCAGATTGTTTGTAGCAATGAAGTCAAGCCCAGTGCCTCACATGAGGGCAGATCACTAAGCTGTAATACAACTACTTTTCTAAGCTTTCATGATACCTGTGACTATATTGGATGAAAAAAAGGGACATTTAAAGATCTGGGTTGAGAGCCTGTCTATGTCTTGTTTTACACAGGGTTTTGCTATGGTCGCCCTTGTTAGTCTGGTGCTGGCTATATAGTTCAGGCTGGCTTCAAACTTGAGACAAGCCTTTTGCCTTAGCCTTGTGAGTGATGTAATGACTGAAATGTGCCATCACACGTGGCTAAATGTTCTAAAGTAGGAGAGATTTATTTTGTGTGGGGTGGGGGATCCAGCACGGTAAGGGCTTAAAAAAAAAAAAAAAAAAAAAAAAGCTAGAATTACTTTGGAAAATTATTGTAAGCCTACTACTAAGTATTAACTGGGACCACGATGAGTCTAAGAAGTTTTATAGATGAAAACCACCTTTTCAGTTACACTTAACCGTAGAGGGCAAGAGTAGCTGCACGTGGGTGATCCTCGCCTTCCCTGCACTCACAGTCCAGGCCTTGTCCCTGAGCTTGCTGCTTCCCCCCTTAGGTATGCAGTGCTTTGTGGTCAGCTGGCTGAGCATGAGGGCATCTCAAGGCGTATCCAGAGTGGCTTTAGCTTCAAGGTGAGGACAGGCTTCTTTCCCTTGTGCTGGCCCAGTCCCGGTTCCTGGCCCCTTTAGACTCTTTCCCATGGCCTTGATACTTTGCTGCTTTTTTCTGAGCGACTCTGGGTTTGATGTTAGTTTGCATTTTTTCCCCTCAGGAACACGTGGACAAAGCCATTGCACTTCAACCAGAAGACCCTAGGAGTCACTTTCTCCTTGGCAGGTGGTGCTACCAGGTGAGCTGAGGCCTGAGATGTTCCTGCAAGGCCCTCAGTGTTTGCTCTAGTCTGGCTCTTACTTCCTCTGGATTGTTCACACTGTTGGTAGATGACCATGTCATTCATATGTAGCCCAGGTTGGTCTCAGACTAATGATCTTTCTGCCTCAGTCTCCTATGTGCTGGGTTTACAGGTATGTGACATCATGTCTAGATACTGCTTTTAGTGTAGAGCATTCTGTATTTACCATTCCCAAAGAAACTTCTTGACAGTGCTAGTGACTGAATACAGGAGTCACACTTGATAGACACTCTGCTATAAAAACTATGTCCCAACCCAAGAAACGTAAAAAAAAATTTTGTGCTTGTGTATATATGGGCGTAGACATGCCGCAGGAGTGTGTGGAGTCAGAGGACACCCTGAGGAAGTTGGCTCTCTCCTTCAGTCATGCAGTGACCTGACAGTGTGAACCATCCTAGTAGGCCTGAGACTTGCTTTTTGGAGATGGGATTTCATGTAGCCCCACACTGCCTTTGAACTGAATCTCCTGCATCTAGACTGTTGGGATTACAGGCACATGACATCATGTTTGGCCCAACAAACATCTTAAAGCCTTCTATTCACACCTTCATTTTTTGGTGGCAGGTCTCTCACTTGAGCTGGTTGGAAAAAAAAACGGCCAATGCCTTGTTTGAAAGCCCTTTAACTGCCACTGTGCAGGATGCACTCCAGAGCTTCTTAAAGGTATTGGGAATGGTGGGAGAGACACAATGGCTTGTCCCTGGGACCCTGCTGGCGGAGGTGTGCTTCCTAGTTGGCGAAAATTTTGTATTTACCTTATTTTGAGGGAAAAAATCAGGAGTTTTAAAAAAATCTGGGAGTTTATAAAAATAACAATTTCCAGACACACTAAATCAATTTTGTATATACAGCTTTCTAGTACCTAAACTTTAGCTTGAATTGAATTTATGAACCTCTTGATAAAGTAATTTTATTCTTCTCCAGGCCGAAGAACTACAGCCAGGATTTTCAAAAGCTGGGCGGGTATATATTTCTAAGGTAAATTCACCTTCAACATAGGTGGAAGTACTTATACTGTATTTCTGGGATCTTTCGGTGCTAGCAATTATACATAGTCCATGCTCTGCCACTCAGTCACCTATACTGTGAAGCCTCTAGTTTTTGAGAGCTATAATGAGAAGGAACACTGGGAACAAGATTCTCTTTTTTTTTTTTTTTTTTTTTAAACTTTATTTATTTATTATTTATCTATTTGCCTTGGTGTTTTGCCTGGAACTGGAGCTACAGACAGTTGTTAGCTGCCATGTGGGTGCTGGGAATCGAACCCGGGTCCTCTGGAAGAGCAGACGGTGCTCTTAACCGCTGAGCCATCTCTCCAGCCCCCGGGAACAAGATTCTCAATAGCTCAAACTGACTCTTAACTAATGGCAATCCTCTTGCCTCGGAATAGTGAAGTTATTGGCTGCATGCGTGTACCCCGACATCCCATGGTTTTTCAAGACAGGTTTCTCTGTCTAACAGTCCAGGTTGTTCTGGAACTCACTTTGTAGATTAAGCTGGTTTTGGACTCAGAGAACAGCCTACCTCTGACTCTGAAGTGCTGGGATTAAAGGTGTGCACCACCACTCCTCTGCTTTTCTCCCATTTTTTTGAGACAAGGTCTTGATATGTAGACAACCTGTCTATACACCCCCCCCAAAGTGCTGGGATTAAAGGTGTGCACTGTCATCCTCAGCCTCTGAGCACACATAATATATACATGGCTCTTTCTAAGTATTCATGCTTTTTCTTCTCAGTGCTATAGAGAATTAGGAAAAAACTCTGAAGCTAGAAAGTGGATGGAGTTGGCTCAGGAGCTGCCAGATGTTACCAATGAGGTAAAATAGTAATTTTTTAAAAGACTGCATTTCAAAATGTAGCTTTGGCTGTCCTCCACCTGACCATCTTGTCTGAGCCTCCCAAGTACTAGGAGCACAGCAATATACCACAGCTTAGCTTGGGTATGCGCATGTCCATGACTCCTGTGGTCAGTCCTCGCCTTCCACCTTTAGACAGGGTCTTTGTTACTGACCACTGTGCATGCTGAGCTCACTGGCCAGAGAGCTTCAGGGGACTGATTCTCTATCTTCCTTTCTCATCTCCCTTCACAACATTGGCCACACCGGCTGTGTTACTGCAATTGACTTTGTAGTGGGTCTGAGTTCTGCATTCACACCCTCGTACTGAAATGGTAAAATGCTTTACTTATTGCCCACCTTCCCCCAGGCTCCAGTAAAAATTTCTACCAGTCACCTTTCCCAGGACATAGAGTTTACCATTTTATGTGGAGTCCCTTCCATGCTGTGCACTTCACATAAGGGAGGAGACAGTGCAGACTCTAAGCTATCACAGGGCAAGTTAGGAGGAATGGTAACAGCTGCGTATAGCAGCAAAGGGCCCTTGTCAGGTTCTAGTGATTAGGGACATGCTTAAATCTGATTCTGTCCTAGATTTGTTTTCTTTGTCTCCTAGGATTCATCTTTCCAAAAAGACCTGGAAGAATTGGAAGTAATTTTAGGAAAATAATCACATTTCAATGACTTGGGAGCTACTACTAAAATGGAGAAAAGAAAATCAAGTTGCTTTTTTCCCTCCTGTGACCCCACTGAGTTCAGGAAAGCAAGGAAGATTGGCTGAGGGGATGCTGTGACCCCTGACTGCTACCATCACCCTCAACTTTCTGTGTTATCAGCTAATTTATTATGCTCTCTTAATTTAAAATTGGAGGTGGATTTGAAGCTTAGGTTTCTGCTTTCTTCCTCTTAAGTGAATTCCTAAAAAATCAAGACAGTCCAGTCACAGAGTTAAGTGTGGAGACAGCCAGCCCAAAAAGCCAGGAGCGGGGAGGACGAAGTCCCACAATTGTTCCAGCTGCCACGGGGTAGATGGACATCAGAGAGCCATGGCCTCAAAGTATAGGACTTGTAATGGTGTAACTTTGCTAATATTCAACACATTATTGTCCTAAGGGCAAACCTACCTATGAATACAAGATGAGCCAACACTGCCCAGTTGTTGCCCTCTTACCACCCATCATGTAGAGTCTACCTGTATTCTTGGGGTGAGGGGCTGGATCAAGTGACTTCTAGAGTTCTGGCAGCTTTTGGGGTGACAGCGCTGGCAAAGGGTTTATAAATATATTTTGAAAGTGACGTGAAGAGGTGCCTGGAATATTTTTTGGTACAAATTTGAAATAAACTAAATTTAACTAGGATATGTTGTCTGTTTCCATTATATGACAACTTCAATTTTTTTTCCTCCACAGAGTAAATGGAAGACAATAGTGATCAAACACTTTGGGCTGTTTATTTTTACGTATTCATGTGTGTGAGTATATGTCATATGTGTTTGCCTAAGGGAGGCCAGAAGAGGCAATAGGTCTGGAGGTAGTTACAAGCTATTTGAGCCACCTGACATGGGTGCTGGGAATCAGACTCAGGTTCTCTGCAAGAGCAAGTACTCTTAACCACTAAACTATCTCTTCAGCAGTATATGAGTCTTTTCTATCAAATACTAATAAAACTTGGGTTTAGGACAAGAAATTCTAATCTTTATTTCACCACTCTGTAAGTTTCTCATGCACATGTTTTAATCCCCCCCACTTAGTGAAGCCTTTGTTTTATATAGAGGTTCCCCACTGCATTCCAGAAATAATGGCCTAGAGCAGATAACTCTTTCCTCTTCCTTGTAGACTAGGCTGCCCTGGAATCCAGAGATCCACCTGCCTCCTAAGATTAAAGGCATATAGAACCAGACTCAGCACTCCCCCTTAACACTATTTATTAGCAGTGAGAGAAATGGTTCAGTGGTAGGCACTTGCTGCTGACCGAGGCCCCAGGCTCAGTTCTCAGCACCCACAGTGACTCAAAGCCACTTGTAACTCCAGAGGACATTTGATGACTTCTGATCTCCATGGGCACCAGGAAGGCATGTATGTATATATACACATGCAGGAAACACACACACACACACACACACACACACACACACACGCATCAAATAAAAAAAATATATATGTGTGTGTGATGTGCATGCTCCCAGAGGCTAGGTACACTCCTCTGTAGCTGAATTTCAAGTTGTTTGTGAGCTACCTGATATGGGTGCTGGGAACTGAACTTCAGTCCAGACAGAGCAAGCAGGCACTTAACTGCTGAGCCAAGTCCCTGGAGCTCCAGTGCTTTCCCTTCCTTGATAAGCTATTTCCAGCCCGTGTCACTGTTGTTACCCTTTGCCCTGAAATGAAGTCAGTACCCTCTAAACTCAGATCAGAGCCTTGGGTTGGTTTTTCATATATGTAATATTCTCTTGAATACCAATTCAAAACTTGGGCATGTTTTCTCTGATTTTCTGGGCCTCCTTACTATTTCTCTTATCTCCATGCCTAACTTAAAAAACATGACAACATCTCTAGCTCTTTACTTCTGGGCAGCTGCTAGCATTTCAGCTTACCTATTATTCTACTGCCTCTCTTTCAAACTTGAATAAAATTGTTTTTGAGCTTCCTTCCAAATCTGTTTTGAAATTCTTTATTAATGAGACTCAAGAATCCAAAAGGAGAGCAGTTTTCTGGAAATATTCCTAAAGTAAAATCATTTGGCCAATGTCAGACTCAAGCTTAGGAAATGGAAATAAAGGAAGGACATGGTAAACCATGGCAAGCTCCTTCCTCAGCCAAACATACAAGTGCAGCATCGGAACATAGCTTTCTTTTCTTTTTTTTTTTTTAAAAAGATATATTTATTTATTATGTTTATAGTATACAGAAGATGGTACCAGATGTCATTATAGATGGTTGTGAGCCACTATGTGGTTGCTGGGAACTGAACTCAGGTCCTCGGGAAGAACAGTCAGTGCTCCTAACCTCTGAGCCATCTCTCCAGCCCCCCGTAGCTTTCTTCTTTAGTATTGAAACCTCACAACTACTCAGTACCCAAAGATATTACGGAGATTATTTTGCAATATTCAGTTCACATGAGAATATCTCCTATAAATAGCACATTTGCTGCACATAACTACTTTATTAGCAGCTGCGGAATGAATCTGCCTAAGTGAAGTCTTAGTAATTAAAAGAACACTCTATTGTTTAGGATATTTGACTGCACTGTAACACTCTGAGGTTATTAATAAAGTTAACCCTGAATAGGGGTGGAGTCAGGGACTGGCTGACCAAATCAGTCATGGAGATTTTTAGAGGACCCAAGAGTAAACAGAGAAGCACAGAAAAGACTAGGGAAGGACTTAGGAAGATTTTTGATCTGTGACGTGTGGTTAATTGGTTGTTCCTCTGCTGCTCACCCCTTTTTTTGTTTTGTTTTTGTTTTTGAAACAGGGTTTCTCTGTGTAGCCTGCACTGCTCTACTCACTGGGTAGACCGCCTGCCTCTGCCTCCCAAATGCTGAGATTAAAGGTGTGTAACTATACCTGGCTTCAGCATCTTTTTTTGATCTATCAGGTTTTTATCCCAATATCTGACTCCCAAGGAGTTTCTATTTTTTTCAGGACAATATCTTATAAATTTTTAAAATGATTTTCCAATTCTTTAACATTATTTTTATTTAAAAATTTAACATAATAATAGAACAATTTAGAAAAATGCTCCAAGAACAAAATTCACTATAGAACTGCTAGCATGCCTCATGCAAGACTCTTTAACCAAAACAACTTTTTAAATTATGTGAGAGTTCAGGCATGTAACTTTAAAGTTTATATCTTATGTATGTATAGAGAAAAATGTGGAAAACCCTCATTCCTACTGTTACACATCTCAGTCTTTTTATTGTACCATTACTGAGAAGTGAGAAGACCCAGCTCTTTCCAGTCTTACCTATCTTGAAACATAAGTCTGTCTGATAGCTATTATTTAATCTCTCTCCTCCAAACATCAGACATTAGCATAATCTAAGAAACTCTGTAAGAAATTAGTATTTCAGATCAGTTTGAATACTGACTCATCTCCTGTTTCTGCCACCAGAAAGCTGGTACAGTAATTGTTTTCCCGGAAGCCATGTCCTAGCAGTCACATTAGGAAGAGCCTGAAGCAGCCCAGGGAACAGTCCTCTTCATGAGGCTAAAAAGCATTTAAAGGTTTACTGCAGAAAAGAAGGCCCTGATGATCATTCAGTCCTTGGCATCTCCCACTCCATCTGCATTAATGGCAAACATGGCCTCAGCTTCAGGAAGACAGGGAGAGTCGTAAACTTTGCAGATCCTGGTCTCCCCTCTTCCTTTCCTCAGGTATAGCCTGATCCAAAGACAGACAAAAACAGCAAATTATAAATAATCCCATTCCTATGACAGGACTAATTGTTTCAGACATATGTAACTTCATTAAAGAATTTTTAGGATCTTTTTTTACTGTATTTGGTTACTTCCAACTTGGAGGAATCCATTTCTGCCATGATTCCCTTATGGAAAAGCTTGAAGAGCAAACATTATTTTATAATTAGGGAGGCATATCAAATATTCATGTACTTTTTCACAACTAAGTGATTTTAATTATATGTAGGTATTTATGTTCACATGTGGCTATGTGCACACCAGAGCAGGTGCCTGTTAGAGGCCAGAGTTGTTGGATCTTCTGGAGCTGAAGTTACAAGGAGTTGGGAGCCACCCGTTGGAGGTGCTGGGAACGTTCTCTACAAGATCAAAACATTCTCATAATCACTGAGTCATCTCTCTGTCCATAAAGCAAACACTTGTATCAACCAAAGCACAAATTCAGTAAGGCTTCCTAAGTGTCTGTATTGTAGCAATTTTAACAGGGTGTTTTATTTCATGTCTATATCATAGTTTATATTACACCCAGCCCAGAAAGCCTCTGGCGTCACCTTACCTGGTTGTTGACGCGTGGGCAATGATGTTTCCTCCAATGGGTTTCTTGGGATCTGCCGAGAACATGGCTGCGCCATCCACTTGGGCTACTACCTGGTTGGTGATTACTACTGCAACACCAAACTGATGGGAAAAGAGCATTTGTTTTGTGATCACAGACATACCAAAGACTAATGATCACAGCAAAGCAGTGGCTAATATTTATCCTTGACAATACAAGGCACTAATAGCCTCAGAAGGCTCCTGCAATTTGTAGCCACCGAGAGCCACTCAATTCTTGGTTTCTTTACACAGCTTACCTCATCAGCAAGTCGCAGAAGCATCCTCAGAAATCTGGCCAAATGCATTTGCCTGGCTGAAAGCTCTCCTCGACCTGAGTAGTCTGTTCTATAGAGGGCAGTAGCACTGTCTATAATAAGCAGTGCATACCTGCAAGAAAAAAAAAAAAAAAAATTCTTCGTCAAAACCTCCCTGCTCCACCACCCTAAAATTTTACATGTTTTGCATATTTTCCACTTTTCTTCTTTATGAGACTGGTGCTTGTTACTTATGTAGCCCAGGCCGTTCGAAAATTTATAATCCTCCTGTCTCAGTCTCCCAAGTGCTAGGATAAAACATACAAGCCATGGACTCTTGACATCCTAGTTCAAACACAAACGTTTTATTAAAATGTTTACAAAATGTCAGTCTGAGAAACCCTTTTGTTTTTAGCAGGTGTCTCAGGGCTTCTATTGCTGTGAAGACACCATGACCACAGCAACTCTTACAAAGGAAAACATTTCATTGGGGCTGGCTTACAGTTCAGAGGTTCTGTCCATTATTGTCATGACATGACATGACATGGTGGCGTGCAGGCTGACTTAGTGCTGGAGAAGGAGCTGAGTCTACATCTTGATGTCCAGGCAGCAGGAAGTGAACTAAGACACACTTCTTCTAACAAGGCCACCCCTCCCTAACAGCCCCACTCCCTGTGAGCTTATGGGGACCAGTTATATTCAAACAACCACAGCAGACTTGACCAAAAGTATCTCTGGAGTTTTTTGCTTTCCACAACACTTGAGACTAAAAACAGGGCCTCTTGCATTCTAAAAAAATGTTATACCTCCAGCCATAACTTCATTTTTCACTAGTGACTTGACAGAAACCATAAAACCACTGTGCCAAAATAGAAACTAAAGAGCAGATGATATAGTGGGTATGTAGAAGTGGGAGGACCTGAGCCCGGCTTGATGGTTTCAGTAGCATGTGTGTGTGATCTTAGCAAGTGTTTCTAGAAGCCTGTGGACTCACTCGTCTGGTATACACAGCAGAGAGCAATGAAGAGATTCCATCTCAAACAAGGTAGAGAGAACTGACGTCCAAAACTGTCCTCTAACCTGCACATGTGAGCCACTTCATATGCATGCCCACACTCACATATGAATGTGTGTGTACACATAAACACACGTCACGCACACAAAAATATCTAAAAAAAAAAAAAAAAAAAAAAAAAAAGAAGAAAGAAACCTTGGGGCTGGAGAGATGGTTCAGCTGTGAAAAGCACTTTCCGCTCTTTCAGAGGACCCAAGTTTTTTCCCCAGCACCCACACTGGGTAGCTCACAACAGACTTGTAACTCCAGCTCCAGAAGATTCTAGTACTCTTCTGACCTCTCTAAGTACCCCACATGAGGCATACATCCACAGAAACACACATCTAAGTGAAAACTACATCTTTTTTTTTTTTTTTTTTTTTAAACTTTATTTATTTGCCTTGGTGTTTGCCTGGAACTGAAACTACAGACAGTTGTTAGCTGCCACGTGGGTGCTGGGAATTGAACCCGGGTCCTCTGGAAGAGCAGACGGTGCTCTTAACCACTGAGCCATCTCTCCAGCCCCGAAAACTACATCTTAAAAACAAACAAAAAATAAGAGCTGGGACGTGCTGGTGTAGACTTTTAGTCCCACCACTTGGGAGGCAAAGGCAAGTGGATCTCTGAGGTCAAGTCCAGCCTGCTCTACTACAGAGTAAGTTCCAGGATAGCAAGAACCAAAACCAAAGCAAGCAAACAAACAAGCAAAAAAAACCCCAACCAACCAACCAACCAACCAAACTAAACAAACAAACAAAACCCACCAAACTGTTATTACCTAGATCAGAGAAAGGACACATTTAATGTCTTTCACTGAATGCATACCTGGATTCTACCATCATGGCTGATGCTTGATAAAGGAGCTGTGTTTGGTGGTCTGTGTTGAACCCTCGAGCATATGCTACATTATCTAGGACATCACTCCCAGAAAGACCATATCTAGAAAAGAGATATTTAAGATTCAGACAGAACTCAGGCACATGAGAAATTAATACCTAATGCTTCTATTACCCAAATAGAGAAGAGCTAGTATCCCGGTAGTTTCAAGACCCACAAATACGATTCCCCCCTCTATTAGCAGTAGAGGCAAACAGACCACCTACAAACATGACAGCACCAACTATTTTACAGTGGAAGCAAGACCCAAGGGTAAATCATATTTACTCTTTTGACCTCCTAACTACAATGAGAAACATCCAAGTATGTATGAGGTAACAATATTCTGGAAAAGCCAAGACTATTGACAGAACTAGGATAAACAAAATAACAAAGCATTCAAAGATTATAAATAAATGACACTTTCACATCTATGCCTCAAAGATTGTTTTCTCATGCATCTAAAAAGAGCAAATCACGTCTCTATTTTCAGAGGCCGATCTGTAGTTTCACAGCTTTGTAACTGCCACCTGAGACATAAATGCTCAAGGTGGCTCAACTGAGACAATCCCTCCCTCCCCGCTTCTCTCCTGAGTTTCACTATGTTGTCACCCTGGCTGGCCTTGAACTCAGACTTTTGCCTGTCTATGTCTGAAGTGGTAGAATTAAAGAAAGGCATGTCTATATTCAGTTCCATTGATCCGATCTGATTATTATTATTATTATTATTATTATTATTATTATTATTTTAAAAATAAGGACAGGGTCTTACTATGTAGTTTTCAGACTAGGCTGGTCTTCAGTTCATGGATCTGTCTGCTGAGTGATTCTCCCCGCTTATTAGCCCTGGCCCCCAGTACTGAGAAGCAAACCTAGGGTTTCATGTAAGCTAGACAAGTATTTTACCACCGAGCTATACCTCTAGCAGCACATCTATTTTAAAGTCACAATCATCTGTAATGACTACTATAGTTTTATAATGAGCTTTAAGTAGAGGATTTGGGCTGGAGATGGCTTGTGGTTAATAACAGTGGCTGCGCTTCCAGAGGCCCTAGGTTTAATTCCCAGCACTCACACAGCAGCTCACAACCACAATATAGACCAAAATTCCAGTTTTGGATATTCAGTGCCCTCTTCTGGCTTCTGAAGGTACACTATGGTACATAGACACACATGCAGACAAAACACCCTGCTACTAGACACAAATAAATAAATAAAACTATATTTTCCTACATAAATCTTATGAGTCTGTCAATCTGCAAAAAGCTTTGCTAGAATTTTGACATAATTTATAGATTCCAAATAATTTCAATTTGGTAATGTAGTCTTGGATATTAAAATGTTATTTGGCCAGATGATGGTGGAACAGGCCTTTAATTCTAGCACTCTGGAAGCATAGACAGTCAAACCTACATGAGTCCAAGGCCAGCCTGGTCTACAGAGCAAATAGCAGAACAGCCAGGGCTGTGACAGAAATTTCTCAGAAAAATCCTGTCTTTCAGGGTAGGGCGGAGGTGTGTGTGATCCCAAACCAAGACCAAAATCTTGGTGATTACTGACCTTGCAGAGGACCCGAGTTTAGTTTCTAGTACTCACATGGCAGCTCACAACCACTTATTGTTTTTTTTGTTTTGTTTTGTTTTTCCAAACTCAGAGAGGTCCACCTGCCCCTGCCTCCAAATGCCAGGAGGATTAAAGGCTTGCACCACCACTACCACCTCCTGGCTCACAAACATTTATAATTCCAGTTCCAGAGTATCTGACACCCTTTTCTGGCTGGCCTCCATATATAATCCTTTCACAGGGTACACAGACATACATGTAGGCAACACTCGCACATATAAAATAAAAATAAATCTTAATTCTGCCTTCCTGATGAACTGATCTTTTAATTATAAATGTTCCTGGGCAAATGAGATGGTTCAGAAGATTGGCACCAAACTTGAGCTCAATTCCTGGAAACCACATGGTGATGGAGGAAGTGCCTTCCAGAAGTTGTGCTCTGGCCTCCATATGCATACATACCATGCAAAATATACACATTGAAAACATATATTCCTCATCTTTAGTAGGTTTTTTTGTTGAGGGGGGGCTGCTGCAGTCTTTTAATTTCTTGTGGTTCCTGATTGTGTTAACTTTTTCAAGCTTTTTACTTTCAACCAGTCTTTATAAAGTGTTTCTTTGGAAGATAATATGTAGTTGTATAGACGAATCCTAATTTGTTTTATAATAAAAACCCAGAGTCAGATACTGGGGAAAAGCTGAAAGATCAGAGAGACAGGGAACAAGCCACAGCCACTTTTTATCTAGCCATCTCCTCAGGTGAAGGGGATAGAGGCTGCCTCCATGGATCCTCAGAAGGAATAGGGGAAGTGAAGGCAAGTGTAGACTTAACGAAAAGGGCCAACTCTTGTCTCCTCTTGCCTTAATTCCTTTCTCTGCTCAGCCATATCATTTCCTGTCTCAAATTTCACAGTGTTGGGATTAAAGGCGTGTATGCTTTCCAAGCCCTGGGAGCAGAGGAATGGGACCCCAGTGCTGGGACTAGAACTGGTGCCACCACCACCTGACTCTGTTGCTCTTTTGGACTGGATTAATTTCAAGTAGCCCAGTGTGGCCTTGAACTCACAGAGATCCAGAGGGATCTCTTCTTCCCCTCTGCCTCCCAAGTGTTAAGATTAAAGGTGTATGTCACCACTGCCTGACCTTTATGGCTAACTCTGTGGCTGGCTCTGTCCTCTGATCTTCAGGCAATCTTTATTAAATATATAATATATCACCACATAATTGGATCTTGTTTTTTATTCAGCCTTTGAGAACCTACAGAGTGCTGAATAAAGAATGTCTTATTATTAATGTTCTTTTAAACCACACACTGGGATGTAGAGTAATGAGATACTTTCTAGGCAATCAACATTCCTAAATACTATAGTAACAGATTAAACACATTCCTCTAATTTAGTGACATACCTCTCAGCCACTGCTAGCAGCCGTTCTGGCCTAAATGTACCCTCAGTGTCAATGTACATGGCCTTTCCTTCACCTCCACCACGATCAATAGGCAGCTAGAGGAAAAAAAAAAAAGAGTCTGTTATAATTTGCCAAGTTCCTCCTGATAAATCTAATTTCCTCCATTCCAAATAAGGGTTAAAATACTTTAACTTGCCAGGCAATGGTGGCTCATATGTTTAATCCTGGCACTAAGGATGCAGAAGCAGGCGGATCTCTGTGAGCTCAAGGCCAGTCTGGTATATAAGGAGTTCCAGGACAGACAGAGCTACAGAGAAACCCTGTCTTGAAAAACCAACCAACCAATCAAACAAACAAAACTTTAAGCGTGAAAACATATATACACTATATTGCAATCTCAAAAAATAAAAAATTATAATAATTACAAATAAGAAACCAACTTTAAAATGATGAACTGGGAATGACAGGTCACACCTAACTGTATTCCTATCCAGGTGGCAGAGGCAAGAGGAGCTTCATGAGTTTGAAGCCAGCTTGGACGAAATATTGGGTTACAGTACAATACCTTATACCAGGAAATAAAAGAGCAGGGGGCAAGAGAGATGGCTCAGTGGCTAAGAGCACTGGCTGCTGTTCCAGGACCCTGGTTCAATTCCCAGCACCCACATGGCAGCTTACAACTCAAACCTAAAGATCTGACACCTTCATACACACATTCATGCAGGCAAAATACTAATGTACATTAAACAACAACAACAAAAAATAGTTTTGTTTTTTTTTTTTTAAAAGAAAAAAACAGGGACTGTATATATGGCTCCATAAATAAAAGCAATGCTTTGTACTTCCAGAGGACCCAGGTTTCATCCCCCAGAACCCACTTGGTGACTCAACCCTATAACTTTAATTCCGGGGCATCCAAAATGGTATTCTGGCTTTCATGGGCACCAAACACACAGACAGACATACACAGGCAAAACATCCATATACATTAGAATAAAACAAATATTACAAACGCAACAGGACGTAATACAAGTTACTACCTAACAGACACGAAGCACATAAAGCTAGTGTTCTGGGGGCTGGAGAGATGGCTCAGCGGTTAAGAGCACCGTCTGCTCTTCCAGAGGACCCGGGTTCAATTCCCAGCACCCACATGGCAGCTAACAACTGTCTGTAGTTTCAGTTCCAGGCAAACACCAAGGCAAATAAATAAATAAATAATAAATAAAGTTAAAAAAAAAAAAAAAAAAAAAAGCTAGTGTTCTGTCAAAGTTGTACTGCTTTGAAACAGTCCGAAGTACGTAATAAAAGTATATATTAAGATCGATCAGTTCACTGTCAAACATTTGGTAATAGGCAATGATGGGCCATCAGCACATAGAAAGAGGATCAATTCAAGGTCAATTATATAGTAAATTTGAGGGTGGCCCTGGCAACACAAGACACTGCCTCAAAACAAATAAAGCATCCTTTCTGAGTATAGTGGCTCAAGGCACTAAATCCAGTGCTGTGAGAAACAGAAGCAGAAATTGAGCTTGCTGACTGCCAGTTTGGCCAAAAAACAAAAAGGAGTTCCTGATTCAGGGAGAGGCACTGCCTCAAAGGAATAAGGTGAAGATCTGAACTTTATTTATATATATATATATATATATATATATATATATATATATATATATATATATATATATATATATATATATATATATATATATTAGTTTTCCAAAATAGGGTTTCTCTGTGTAGCCCTGGTTGTCCTTGACCTCATAGATCTGCCTGCCTCTGCAGGTAGTGGTTGCTTTCAGTGGTGCTTTGATTCAGAGTTCACCTCAGAGCCTATGCTGGTCTCAAACTCATGATTTTCTGAGTGCTAGGATTTCACCAACATGCTTAGCTAGGTTAGAAGTTTTTCCATAAATATTTATTACTATACTCTTCTCTCTATAGAGATGTGTGTTATTTTTCACTTTTACTATTTTAATAATGCTGTGGTATAAATTCTCTACATATTTATTCTTGGACAAATGTGAAATGTTTTAGAATTTAAATTATTAGAACTTAATTTAGTGAAGTTTCATTTCATTAAGTTGAGAAAACAATATCAACAGGTAATTTTTGAATTTAAGTAGTAAGCTAGTGGCTCGCTCATATTTCTGGTTCCAGCTATTAGACTACTAAAAGGCAATTGTTCCACCTATTAATGAATTAGCATTCTGTGAAAGAACAATAACAAAGATCTATAGCTATTGAGGAACTCAAAATATAAAAAGGCTGCTATTTAAGACTTTGTTTAGTGTTAATGGGATTGTCTTACTACTTAACAAACATTCCCAAGTCAGAATTCTATTTGTACTTTAAGGAATTAGCATGATATAAGCAGGGCTGCCACAGAAACAATAGATATTTTATACTGTACTAAACATTTATTCAGGGCTGGCTCAGTGGTTGAGAGCATAGATTGTTCTACAAGAGGACCCTGGTTCAATTCCCATCACCGACAAGGCAGCTCACAACTGTCTGTAACTCCAAGATCTAGCTTCCTCACACAGACATGCATGCAGGCAAAACACCAATGTACATAAAATAAAAAAGTAAATAATTAAAAAAAAAATTTATTCTACATGAATTTCTGTCAAAACATGGGGAGGGGCTAGAGAGATGATTAAGAGTGTTCATTATACAATCCTCAAGACCCAAGTTTAGGTCTCAGGACCAATTTAATAAGCTAGGTGTCATCTCAAAGAAATTAGCAACCCCAGTGCTATGAACAGAATGATAACTCAGGGTTGCTGACTGCTAAACAAGCCAAAAAACCCCCATGAACTCTAAGTCCAGGGAGAGGCCCTGTTTTAAACAAATTAAGGTGGGAAGTGACAGAGGAAGACATCTGGTACCTCTGGTCTCTGACTGTGCTTAGGCATATGGCCCTTTATATGCACATGTGCTTATCACATACACAAAGTAAACAAACAAACAAAAAACTAGAGAAGATATTTCTATTTAAAATGACTAGCTATTGTGTCTAATGAATCATGTTAGGTAGGTTACTATTGTTACACATATTTTTTTGAGACATAAAGTATAGCTAGGGAGATGGTTTTACCAGTTAAGTGTAGGGTTTGATTCACAGTACCCACATGGCGGCTCACAATTACTGTTAATTCTAGTTTGGGGTGGTAGTTAGTGGTGGTTGTGTGATGCCAAAGGCACTGGGCATGCATGAACACAGCACATAGACATGCATACAAGCAAAACACCCATACACATAATAAAAACAAATAAAATTTAGACCAACAAAGAAAGGTAAGTAAATCCAGGACAAGAAATGGTAGGAAAATATTTTGAATCAGTCATTTGGAACTTTCTATGATGTGGAATGATTTTCAGTAGGAATTATTTTCTAACTAGCTAATGGAGTGTCCATCTTAACAGATGCATGCATATATCAAGAGTCAGCCAATGCCTGATTTGATTGCCCAAACCCTGACAACTCACCTGGCATGTGACAGCCAATGTATGACAGATCTGTGTCTTCCCAGTTCGGAATTCTCCAAACATCTCTGTGATAGATCCAGTCTCAATTCCACCTATGAAAGTAAAAAGTAACTCATATAAACAACTATTTACAAACGTTAATTATGAAAATGTTCTTGGAGCACACAGATGTTTCAATAAAACTTCATTTTTTTCTTTTGTTTATTTGAGACAGGATTTCTCTGCGTACAGTCCTGGCTGTCCTTGAACTCTCCATTTGTAGACTAGGCTGGTCTCAAACTCACAGAGATCCACCAGCCTCTGCCTCCCAAGTGCTGGGAATAATGGCATGTGCTACCACCACTGCCCGGCTAAAACTCCAATTTTAAATAATCAGTAATTTGTTAATTTCTTTTCTTTTCTTGGCTAGTCTCACTAGTTCACCTGTAAGCCAGCTATGTGGGAAAATGAAGCAGGAGAGTGAAAAAGTCCAAGGCCTGTCTGGGCAATATAGGAAATTCAAGACTTGCCTGCACAATATATTAAAAGACTCTGTCTCAAAGGTGTAGGAATATTGCTTAATGGTAGAATCCTTGCTTAGCATAAAAGACTTTGGATTCAATTCCTAATTATCACAAAAAGTAATAAAAAAATCACCACTTACTTTAAAATAATTAATTATAGATTATTTTATATATAGGAGGTTTTGTGCATATATCATCTAGTCTCTTCAAGATTAACTTTCCAACAAAAGCTGACATTCATTCAATTCTCAGCATATTCATTTTAATTTTTTTTTAAACTTTATTTATTTATTTATTTATTTGCCTTGGTGTTTGCCTGGAACTGGGACTATAGACAGTTGTTAGCTGCCATGTGGGTGCTGGGAATCGAACCCGGGTCCTCTGGAAGAGCAGATGGTGCTCTTAACCGCTGAGCCATCTCTCCAGCCCCCAATTCTCAGCATATTCAAATCATCATTTTCAGTTATACATGTATTCTTTTGTGTTGTTATAGCTTTTAAGCAAATTTTATTTGATGTAGTTTTATGTAATTGTTATAATAATCAAGTTACAAAACTCAACCACAAAAAGCCACCAAGCAGCTTTTGTAGTTTTAATACACCAATATTTACCATTTCTTGTGACTTTTCCTTGTCCAATGTACTTAAAAGTATTGCTCACATAATTCTTTTTTTTTTTTTTTTTTTTAAAAACTTTATTTATTTACTTATTTGCCTGGAACTGGAACTACAGACAGTTGTTAGCTGCCATGTGGGTGCTGGGAATTGAACCCGGGTCCTCTGGAAGAGCAGATGGTGTTCTTAATCGCTGAGCCATCTCTCCAGCCCCTCACATAATTCTAAATGCCTAAGAGATATGAAGTCTTATCACTCTCATCTTGAAAAAAAAAATAAGCATAAGGATATTAAATAACTGTCACCAGAAGTATTATTTTCACTATTAATTCAGTCAGTAAGTACTAGGAATTTTTTGTGAGACAAGGTTTTATGTAGTGGAGGCTAGTCTCAACTCAATCAGTAGCTGAGGATGACATTAAACACCAATCTCCTTCTTTTTACACCCTAAATACTGGGATTATAGGCATGAGCCATTATATCCAGCAGGAAAGGAAGGGGACCATCAACATTACCATCATCCTCATCTTTTCTTTTCTTTGAGACAGGGTCTCTCTTAGCCCTGGCTACCCTGGAGGGAAGTGGATCTTGAAGGGGTTCAAAACCAGACAGACATGGAGGTACATGTTTTTGTTTTTTTTTTTTAAATATATATATATTTTTAATTTTATGTGAATTGGTGTTTTGCTTGCATGTATAACTGTCAGATCTTGGACTTAGAGACAGTTGTTAGCTGCCATGTGAATGCTGGGAATTGAACTCAGGTCCTCTGGAAGAACAGTCAGTTCTCTTAACCACTGAGCCATCTCTCCAGCCCAGTGGTATATGTTTTTAATCCCAGGGGGATTTCTGTGAGTTTCAGGTCAGTCTGGTCTAGAGAGTCAGTTCCAGGCATGTCAGTGCTCCACAATAAATAAATACGAACATCCGGGCATTAACCCAAAAAACTATGAACACCTAATCTTCAACAAAGAGCCCAAAATATTTAATGAAAAAAAAATAGTATCTTTAACAAATGGTGTTGGCATAGCTGGTTGGTAGTGTGTAGAAAAATGCAAATAGATCCAAGCCTATCACTCTGCACAAAAACTGAAATCCAAGTGGAACAAAGATCTCAACATAAATCCAGCTACTCTAAACTTGATAGAAAAGAAAGTGGGAAATACCCTCCAAGGAATTAGCACAGGCGACCACTTCCTAAATATAACACCAGTGGCACAGACACTAAGAACAACAATCAATAAGCGGGACCTCATAAAACTGAGAAACTTCTGTAAAGCCAAGGATACTGTCAATAAGACAAAACGATAGCCTACAGAATGGGAAAAGATTTTCACCAACCCTACAAGTGATAGAGGACTGATCTCTAAAATATATAAAGAACTCAAGAAACTAGAGCCCAAAACCTTGAATAATCCAAACAAAAAATGGGGTTCAGAACTCAAAAGAAAATTCTCAGAAGAATTATGAATGGCTGAAAGGCACTTGAAAAAGTGCTCAACTTCTTTAGCCATTAGAGAAATGCAAATCAAAACAACTTTGAGATACCACCTGACACCTGTCAGAATGGCTAAGATAAAAGTCACAGATGACAGCCTATGCTGGAGAGGTTGCAGAGCAAGGGGAACACTCCTCCATTGTTGGTGGGAGTGTAAGCTTGTTCAGCCACTCTGGAATGCAGTAGGGCAGTTTCTCAGAAAACTGGGAATCAATCTCCCCAAGGATCCAGCAATACCACTACTGGACGTATACCCTAAAGATGCACATTCGCACTCCAAAGGCATTAGCTCAACTATGTTCATAGAAGCATTATTCATAATAGCAAGAACTTGGAAACAGTCTAGCTACCCCTCAACTGAAGAATGGATTAACAAACTGTGGTACAATGGAGTACTACTCAGCAGTAAGAAAAAAATGATATCCTAAAATTTGCAGGCAAATGGATGGATTTGGAGAATATCCTCCTGAGCGAGGTATCACAAACCCAGAAAGATAAGCAGGGGATACACTCACCCATTAGTGGACTCTAAACAAAAAAGCAAAAAGCAAAGCATGTCCAAGCTGCAAACCACAACCCCTGAATAGCTTTGGATCTGAAACACCTTGGAGTGGCACCTTGGATCCCACTCCCTGTAGAGGAACACCTGACTCAGTCTTGATGTTGGTGTGAGGAAACTGGATCTGCCAGGAGTGGATGATGAACTGAGCAATATTGGGTCCTTGGGACCTCCTGCCCATGCTGGAGAGGAGATGAGGAGATATGGAGAAGATAGAGTGACTAGAGGAGGTGGGAGGGGGAAGGGACCTTGAATAAGAATACACACGAATAGAAAATATGACTTTATTCATAATAAAAAAAGAAAAAGAAAGAGGAAGAAAAAAAGAACCTAGCAACAACCTAGATGTCCCTCAACTGAGGAATGGATTAACAAGCTGTGGTACAGCTATACAACGGAGTACTACTCAGCAGTAAGAAAAAATGATATTCTGTAATTTGCAGGCAAATGGATGGGTATGGAGAATATCCTCCTGAGTGAGGTTTCACAATCCCAGAAAGATAAGCAGGGGATGTATTCACTCATTAGTGGTCTCTAAACAAAAAGCAAAGCATGTCCAAGCTGCAAACCACAAACAATGAACAGCTTGGGATCTTAAGAACCTTGAACTTGAACTGGCACTTTGGAGCTCATTCCCTCCAGAGGAACACTTGAGCCAGTCTTGATGTTGGGATGAGGAAAGTGGATTTGCCTGGAGTGTATGCTGAACTAAGCCCCCTTAGGACCTTGGGACCTCCTGTCCTTGCCCGGGAGGAGATAAGGAGATGGGGAGAAGAGTGACTTGTAGGAGCGGGAGGGGAAGGGCATTTGAACAAGGGGATACATGGATTAAAAAAAGAGACTTTATTAATAATAAAAAGAGAATAAATAAATAATTACAAGCATGAGCTACACTCTGACTAGTATTTAAGCAAAGAATGTTTTGTATGAAGACATACAGCTCAGTGGTGGAGGACATGAGTCTCTGGGCTCAAACTCTTCCCATCTGATTTTTTTGTTTTTAAGCTTTTTTTTTTTTTTTTTTTTTCTGTTTTTGTTTGTTCTTCAAAACGGTTTCTCCTTATAGTCCTGGAACTTGCTCTATAGATCAGTCTGGCCTCAAACTCACAGAGATCTGCTTCCCTTGTCCTGGGATTAAAGGCATGCACTATCCCCCCCTCCCTTTAATTTTTCTTATGATTAGTACTGTGTGTATGTGTGTGTTTGGGCAGGCATGTGCAACAGCTCACATGTGAAGGAAAGAGGATAACTCTGGGGATGGGTTCTCTCCTTCCTCTGTGGATTAAAGGGATCTTACTGAAGTTATTAGATTTGTGAGGCAACTACTTGCTGAGCTATCTCTCTGCCCTCCTCCATTGTATTTAACCATTCATTGAATTTCAATCTTATGTTAAGAATAATAGACACTGGGGCTGGAGAGATGGCTCAGCGGTTAAGAGCACCGTCTGCTCTTCCAGAGGACCCAGGTTCGATTCCCAGCACCCACATGGCAGCTCACAACTGTCTGTAGTTTCAGTTTCAGGCAACACCAAGGCAAATAATTAAATAAATAAATAAAAGTGTTTAAAAAAAAAAAAAAAAGAATAATAGACACACACACAACCATAATTATTTCTTTAAGCAGAGGGAACTTATTCTCTAAGTACAGTAACAAAGATTAAATTATTTAATTTACAGCCAGAGCTACAAAGTGACACACTGTTTCAAAACCAAACCAATTTACAGGCCATTTTAGAATTTTATAAAACAGCCAGCATGACTAACTAATGTCTATAATCTCAAGTCCTAGCACTTGGGGGGTAGGGGTAGGAAGATCAAGAATTTAAGGATACCCCTGGCTCCTGATTCAATTCCTAAAGCCACCAAAAATAAAAAATTAAAATCACCAATTACTAAAAAATTAATATTAAATTTATAAAATGTTACAAAGAAATATACAGGAAAGTTCTAGGTATTCTTCACCTAGCTTCCCACAATGTTACTATCTTTCCCAACTATAATATAGCATCTGTGAGAAAGCTAGCATTCCTATAATTCGCAATTCATCCAAATAAGCCTGGAATGCGAGATCTGCCAAAACAAAACATCAAACAAACAAAAACCCCCAAACAAAAATTCTTTAAAAAGCAAATCTACAGAATCAGCCAGTCAAGGTCTTGAAGAACTCTACTGTTCATACTTCTCAATGTCATACTCACATCTAACATGAATTCTACACTAACATTCTGTTTGTTCTGATCAACAAGCTATGTTAATTAGTTTATTAAATAGGATAAGGAATTACTATACCTTGAAGTAGTTTGTCAAGCTCTTTGGAGCCGGTAGTAATCTGTATAATTTCTGATCGCCTTTGGTGAAATTCAGTTGCAGTGGTGAAACCCATTGGAACTAATTTAGCTGCCTCAGCCTAGGAAAAATAAAAAAATTAAACCAATAACGTAACAGAGGTAAAGAAACCAATATTTGGAAAAGTTGGGACTCAAAATGCTTTAAACTGTGACTTTTGTAGATTTTAGAGTACTTGGATATATTTTACCAGTTGAACATCCTTCACTAAAAATCTACTGAATATTCCAAAATCTGAAACTTGTGTGAGGCTTTTGGCAAAAAAATATCAGGCTTCTGCACATTTCACTTCTTATTTTGCATTAGAGACAATCAACAATACAATTATTCCTTGCATAATAAGACAAGCCCAGGCACAGGACAGGCAAAACATTTATGTACTAGGATGATAGGAGCACAAACCACAGAGCTTAAAAAAAGAAAACAATTCACACATGACTTATGTATTTTATGACAACGTAATGTCTTTTTAAAAAAGATTTATTTCTATTTACTATATATGCACTGTTCTGCCTGCACACCAGTAGAAAGTACCAGATGTCATTATACCTTATTTCCTGTCCTGCCATTCCTTAACATTCTGTCTTGCCAAATAAGGACACTAGCCATTCCAGACTTTTCTCAATTTATGTAATTCTTCATCCCTATCAGGTATACATTTTAGGTTTTGTTTTTGTTTTTGTTTTTTCGAGACAAGGTTTTTCTGTGTAGTTTTGACTGCTCTGAAACTCGCTCTGTAGACCAGGCTGCCTGTCTGTGTGAGAGTGTTAGACGCTGGAGTTACAGACAGTTGTGAGCTGCCATGTCGGTCCTGGGAATTGAACCTGGGCCCTCTGAAAGAACAGCCAGTGCTTTTAACGGCTGAGCCATCTCCCCAGCCCCACATTTGCTATTTTTTTAAATATTTAATTGTTTAATGATATGGCTTAGCATATAAGCATTTACAAAGTATAAGATTATTATATTTGGAGCTGGAGAGATGGCTCAGCGGTTAAGAGCACCGTCTGCTCTTCCAGAGGTCCCGGGTTCGATTTCCCAGCACCCACATGGCAGCTAACAACTGTCTGTAGTTCCAGTTCCAGGTAAACACCAAGGCAAATAAGTAAATAAATAATAAAAGTTAAAAAAAAGATTATTATATTTATATGAATAATCAAAGAAACTACTGATATCAGAGTGAAAGTGACCAACATGACAAATTATTTTCTAAGAATATACAAATAACATTTATACCTCACTTTAGCAACAAAAACTGAACTATAGGTAGAAAAAAACAAATCAGTCTAAATATAGCGGAACAATAAAACTAAACATATAGGTGTCTAGATGGCTCGGCAGTGAAAAGCACTTGTTGCTCTTGCAGAAGACCCACATGGAGACTTACAACTGTTCTGAACTCTAGTTCTAGGGGACCCAGCACCATCTTCTGGCCTCCATGACTACCAGGCAAACACACACTGCACGTAAATAAACGTATGCAAATCATTCATACATATAAAAGCAAATAAATCCTTACAATAATAACAACAACTAACTATACATCTACAGGCTAGAGAGCTAGCTCAATAGTTAGGAGAACGTTCTTGTTGAGGACCCAGGTTCAGTTCTCAGCACTTACCTGGTGATTCACAAATACCTAAAACTACAGTATCAGGGATCAACCAACCTCTTCTGACCTCCATAGGAACCAGGTATGGGCATGACGCACATACGTGCACATAAGCAAAACACTAATATACATAAAGTCAATCTTTAAAAAAAATTAAGAACAAGATCATATATGTAAATATTATCTGAATGTCAAACATCAACTTGAGGGGGACAATCATGGATGTATGTATCATCATGCCTGCCTTCAATTTCCTCCTTTTTTTTGATACAGGGTTTCTCTATGTAGTGCTGGCTGTTCCCAAGCTCACTATGTCAACCAGGCCGGCCGTGAACTCAACTCATCTCTCCCTCCTGAGTGCTAGGATTAAAAGCATGTATCATCATACCCAGCTTCGATTTCCTTTTACCCCCTTTTAAGGCCCTTACAATATCTCTATCAACTTCTTTGTTCGGATACCTATAGGCTTTGCTTAAGTGCCTGCTAGTCTAATAAAACAAAAATAACTCTAAAACAAAGTTCCACTATTAAATTTTCATGTGACTAAAAATGATTTTGTGGCTGTAGAGATGGTTTAATGGTCAAAAGCACTGGTTGCTCTCTCAAAGGACCTGAGTTCAATTCCCAGCACTCACATAGCAGTTCACAACTATCTGTAACTCCAGTTTCAGAGGATTGAATGCTTTTCCCTGGCCTCTGTGGGCAGAGTAGAAACAGGGTAAACATACACGAAGGCAAAACACTCACATACATAAAATAATAAAAGAAGTAACATTTATTTTGGCAAGTGTCTTTGATCTTATTCTTGGCAGAGTGTGCTTTAAATGTATCAATATTTACTCACACATCTGCCCTGAGGCCAAAAAAGGTATATTTGTAGCCTTAAAAAAAAAAAAAAAAAAAAAAAATCACCAGGGAATGTCTATACATATTATCTGTTTCTTGTTCTAACAAATGTCTGTGTGTGCTTATAGGAAGTGGTACACTACTTAACGTAGGTGCTAGAATTCAAGCTCAGGTTCTCTGCAAGGTAAGTATACCCCTCCCCAATGCCTGGGTTTGGCAGTCCAGGATGACCTCGGACTCACTGAGATCCACCTGCTTCTGCCTCCCAAGTGCTGATATTATGAAAGACATGGGCCCACCGCTCAGCTGAGTGAGTGAGAGTGTGTGAGTATGTCTGTGAGTGTGTGTGTTTGTGTAACCACTGAGCCATCTCTCTAGCCCCCCACACTGGTTTCTCACTGAGACCTGAGACTTACCAATTAGGATATGCTGGCCAAAGGACCTCGGACTTACTCATCTCCACTTCCCTAGTGCTGCTGGGGTTACAAGCACACATCACCACACATGGCTTCTATATATCAGAGACTGGACTCAAGTTTTCATGCTTTCCTAACAGCACTTTAAAAACCAAGCTATCTCTACAGCCCCAAACTTACCAATTTAGAACTTCTCACACACTCACATTTAATAGATTAGTAATTTTTTCTCTTTTGTTTTTCTTTTTTTGGAGACAGAGTTTCTCTGCAAAGCACTGGCTTTCCTGGAACTTGCTCTGGAGACCAGGCTGGCCTTAACTTCAGAAATCTACTTCTTTAAAACTCCAATACGGTGCTGGAGAGATGGCTCAGAAGTTAAGGGCACCGTCTGCTCTTCCAGAGGACCCAGGTTCGATTCCCAGCACCCACATGGCAGCTCACAACTGTCTGTAGTTTCAGTTCCAGGCAAAACACCAAGGCAAATAAATAAATAAAAAGTGTTTTTTTTTGTTTTTTTAAAAAAAAAAAACAAAAAAAAAACTCCAATACTGTCAATCAGACATGTTTAAAGGTTTATATGGTCAAAAATCAAATGAAACCATATCATTAACAAACTGAAATTCATATATATCTTCAAGCAAAGGTGACAGAAAAATGACATCTAAGTCTACATTTTGCATGTCTCAAATGCCTTTTGTGCTACCATTGCTGGCTGATTTCCTTACTAATTAAACAGAAAATATGGGTTCTATATGATTTCATAGTGTTCACAAAAAAGCAAAATAAGTATAGAAGAAATGGGATGGGGATGTGGTTCAGTTAGTAGAGTGAGTATCTAGCATGCATAGGCCTTGGGCTCAACTCCAGTGCTATATAAAAACAGATAGAATGGTGTACCTTTGTATTCCCAGAACCAGGGAGGTAGAAACCGGAAGATGACCAGCTCAAAGTTGTTTTAAGTTACCTTGAATTTGATGCCAGCCTGAACTACATAAGACCCTGTCTAAACAATAACAGCAGCAGTATAAAACCTTTAAATAATATTATAAAACAGGGTTATTGAACCACTACCCCATATACAGCTAAGACAACAATAACATCAATGGTTTTTATTTTTATGTATTTTTGAAACAGGATCTTGTATATTAATTACTTACAACTCTCCTGCCTCAGCCTCTGAGTGCTGACATTATAGGTGCCAAGTGCATATCTCCACAACTAGTCATTTCCTTTTTTTTTTTTTTTTTTTTTTTTTTTTTTTAAAGATCTACTTATGTAGCCTAAGCTTGCCTGGAACTATACAGCTCTGGAAGAATCTGAACTCCAGGCAATCCCCCTGTCTCAGCCTTCCAAGTGTTGATGTTCCACTATTCCCAGCTCAATAAGATCCTTTGTCATTTATTCTAGTTTAAAAAACAAAAACAAATAGAGGTTGGAAGCACTAGACTGTGATCCCAGCACCTGGGGTCAGAGGCAGGTGAACCTCTGTGAGTAGAGGCCTGACTGGTCTACAGAGTGAGTTCCAGGGCAGCCAGGGCTACACAGAAACACCTTGTCTCGAAAACAAAACAAAAACAAAAACAAAAAGCCCAAACCAAAACAAACAAAACTCTAAGCATGAAATAGGAAAATACTGTCACTGGAACTTAATACAGGAGGCATTCTATCTGAGGATTCATTGAGACAGGCCTGAGGAGTTGGCTGAGTGAGAAGTGGCTGTAGCTTGTTCCCTTGTCTGTGATCTTTCAGCTTTTCCCAAAATCTGGCTCCAGATTATTATTAATACCAATTAGAATTTGTGCAATATACATATACATGTAAATGAATTTTTCTTTGGGCCACTAGCTCATAAAAAAAAAAAAATCACACCAAAACTTATTAATTATGAAAGCCCAGCTGACTGCTTACACTTGTTTCTAACTAGCTCTTATAACTTAAATGAACTCATTTCTACTCATCTACCTGTTGCCACATGACCTGTGGCTTTATATCTCCTCCTGCATGTCTGTTCCCTCTAAGTCGGCTGGAGACTCCTGGCATTTCCACCCTTCTTCCTTCCCATGTCCTCTGTGCCTGGAAATCTTGCCTAGCTATTGGCCGTTAAGCATTTTTATTAAATCTGTAACAGTGACATATCTTCACAGTGGACAAAAAGATTATTCTGCAACATATACCCTTAGAGGAAAAACAATCGTACACATAAAATAGATAAAATTCAAATGAAAGAAAATAAAGGCTAGAGCATGTACTTAAAGCACACATGAAGTTCTGGGTTCAATTCCCAGCCCAGAGACAAAAAAAATCAAACCAAAACAATATCCAGCTCATATTCTTACTATGTGGAAATAACGACATTAATATGTTAGTGCATCTATCCCTAATGCACATTCTATACAAACATACACACATTTCAATGGGGCCCCACCCCTGTTCCTGGATTTATATACTGCTAATTTTTAATGGGGGATAGAAATATTTTCTTTAGTAGTGTAGCTACTGTAAACAAATGCTCACCATGTTCCTGTAAACAACCTTAATGAAATTCACAGCATCACCTCAAAGCCTAAGGACATAAAACTAGGTAGTTCAGAGCGGGGAAAGGGAATCAAGTAGGAAGGAGACAACAGAGGAGGATGAGGCATGATTAAAATATATTATATACATGTTATGAAAATGTAAATAGCGCATGTTATACAGGCTAATAAAAGCATTAAAAGATTGAAAGGAAATGTACTGTTAACTTGAATTTTTCGTTGTTGTGATTGAACCCATGGCTTTGAACACACCAAGTTACCATTCTAACACTGAGCTACATTCCCAGCTCTCACTTGCCTTTTTATATCAAAATGTTACACATATCATCTCCTCTCTCTCTGTTTTTTTTTTTTTTTGAATTACTGATAATTTACCCAGGGCCTAGCACATACAAGTACTTTCCACTGTACTATATACTCAGCCTCTTTCTTTGCTTTTTACATTGAGGCAGGTTTTCACTAAATTAAGTTGCCTAAATTGGCCTTGATGAATTTGCTCCATATCAGAGACTGGCCTCCCAACTTCTTGTCACATAGAAGTTTGAACTTCAGGGGACTGGAGAAATAGCTCAGCGATTAAGAGCACTGACTATTCTTTTGGAAGACCTGAGTTCGATTCACAGCATCCACACATGGCAGCTAACAACTGTCTGTAATCCCAAGATCTGACATCCTCACACAGTTATACATGCAGGCAACCACCATTTCACATAAAAAATAAATAAATAAATAAACAAACAAATAAACAAAAATAAAAAATAAAAAAAAAGTTTGAACTTCAGGCTGAAATCTAATGATGAGACACAATACTCTTCAAAATTGTTTCAGTTGCTGCATACATAATTAACATATTTTGGAGGCTAGAAAAATGGATCAGTGGTTAAGAGTACTTGTTTCTCTACCAGAAGATCAAGGTTTGATTCCCAGAACCCACATCTGTAACTTCAGTTCCAGGGGATCTAATACTTCTTTCTAGCCCCTGAAGGCAAGTATGTAGGGCACAGGCAAGCATGAAAGCAAAGCACCCACACACATAAAACAAAAATTAAAAAAAACTCTATAAGGAGAAATCATATTCAAAATGATAACATGCATACCAACAACTACTGGTGGGAATGTTAATCAGTATTTTTTTTTTGGCAGTATTTATATCAAATTCCATGGTATTACAATTCTCTATAGGAAATCTGAATTTAAGATTAAAAACTCCTGGGCTGGAGAGATGGCTCAGAGGTTAAGAGCACTGACTGTTCTTCCAGAGGACCTGAGTTCAATTCCCAGCATCCACATGATGGCTCACAACCATCTATAATGACATCTGGTACCCTCTCTTCTGTATACTGTATACATAGTAAATAAATAAATCTTAAAAAAAAAAAAAAGATTAAAAACTCTTAACAGCTGGGTAGTGGTGGCATGCTATGGGACTATGCTCTTGTACACTATAAATATTGGTTTAATAAAATGATGGTTGGTCATATAGAAAGTGTAGGTGGGGCCACCAGACAAGGAGAATTCTGGGAAGAGAAAGAGTAGAAGAGATGCCAGCCAGATACAGAGCAGGGAAGGAGAGAATGCTGCTCTGAGAGAAAGGTACCATGCCACATGGCTAAACATGGATAAGAATCATGGGTTAATTTTTAAGTAAGAGTTAGCAAGTAATTAGCCTGAGCCATAGGTGAAACAGTTTGTAATTAATATAAGCCTTTATGAAATTATTTGGGACTAAATGGCTTCAGAACCAGCCAGTCAGGACGGAGAAACTTCTGACTACAGGGACATATGCCTTTAATCTCAGCACTCAGGAGGCAGAGGCAGGAGGATCTCTGTGAGTTCAAGGACAGCCTGGTCTACAAAGTAAGTTCCAGGACAGCCAGGGCTACAAAGAGAAACCCTGTTTTGGACAAAAAAACAACAGTCACTTCTGGAGATGACAAGAGAATGAAAGAGGCAAACAACCTTTCACTATATACTGCCATGCACTAATTATTCTTCACTAATGTTCTGTCCTCCCCTCCTCACCTATACTTACCAGAATTTTGTCAGCTTTGGCTTCACTAATTCCCTTAATATTTATTAGTTCCTTCTTTGGTGCATAAGCAACAGCCTCCACCGTGTGGAAGCCAGCTTCTTCTAATTTCTTCACATCATTGGCATTTATGCCACATTGCTGTAAGAAAACAATGAATGAACTTAGGTCTTTTATCTAACATGGATATTACACTTTAGAGAGCTATTTGAATATCACTAATAAATGTAAATCCCCTAAAAACCTTGTCTACATAGGAATTATTAAATAACAAGCTATGAACTTTTTCATTATCAAAACAGTTTTGGGCTGGGGAGATAGTGAGATGTGGTAGTGTTTGCTATTACCCAGAGGAGGCTGAGACATGTGGTTGCCTGAGTCTCACTAGCCAGCCAGCCTAGCCTAACTAGTAAACTACAGGCCAAAAAGTCTCAAAAAGGTGGGGGAGGTTTCCTGAGAGGCAATACTGAGACTGACATCTAACTCCTGTTAGTGTGAGCTTGGCTGTGCACCTGTTGTGGCAATGCCTCACCTGCAGAGGCTCTCGGACAGGCTCGCTGTGCCTACAGCCTGGGGCGTGTCTGCATGGTCAGCCTTTAAAGAGCCCCACCACTTAGCAGACACTCTCTTTCTCCTGTTCCCTCTCCTCCACCCTCTCTCTTCCCCTCCCCCACCCATTCCTTTAATAAACCTAACATGGCTTCCTTGCAGTGTGCTAGCAGAGGCAGGTAGATCTGTATGAGTTTGAGAGTAGTTCTACATAATGAGTTCCAGGCCAGCCAATGCCACTTGAGATAACACTACCTGTTAGAAATAATAATTTTGCATATTTATAATGAAGAACAAGGAACTAAAATTGGTTAGCTAGCATCATTTCCTTCAACAAACCTTCATTTCAATATATTAATCTTTGTGCAGAACTAACTAGCCCTAGTGTCTTTAAAAGTCCTATTTAAAAAATTACTTGGTGGAAAATTTATTTCATCTTCCCATTAATAAATTAATTAATAAATCAACCTTAAACAAAACATTAGGGGGTTAGAGATGGCTCAAAGGTTAAGAGTGCTTGTTGTTCCTGTAGAGGACTGGAACTCAGTCCCCAGTGTCGTGTTTGGTGGTTCACACCCCCTAACTCCTGTTCCAGCAGATGTGATACCCTCTTCTGTTCTCCTTGGGTACAATACCCACATGGGCTAATGTGAATACATCAAATAATCTTAAAAAAAGTTATGACCATGAACCTTGAAGGCTGATCACGAACCCATTAAATAAAGGTGAAGGAGAGAAGCAGGACCCAAGTTAACCCTAAACTCCTGATTCTTTTGCTTTACTGTAAGCAAGTGCCAACAAGCTCAGCTCATTTAAGTATTTTCCAGAGTCATGAAGTTTGGGTAGGTTGGGGAATTATATAAACTGAGAAGATCAAGGTGTTCCCCTGCACTGGGACCTTTGTACAACTTGAAGTAATATTATACAGATACTACACCACTCAGGACATGACCATAACCCTAAATTTTCTCCAGGTCCCCATGAAATCACCAGTACCCCAACCAGCAGGAAGTAATCTAGAGAACTACACCCACATTCCTCAAAAATGGAATATGGATATCTGTCTTTATTTAGAATATTTTGTTTTAAGTTGTTATGGATAATGGTGAGGAAAAAGCTAAACAGAGGAGATTAAATTTGGGATTCTTATAAGGATAAAAAAAATGTGGGATAATGCTCTTGTATGCTGTAAAGATTTTTTTCACTTGTATTGGTTTACTAAAATGCTGCTGACTGGTCAATACCTAGGCAGGAAGTAGAGGTAGGGCAACCAGACTAGGAGAATTCTGGGACAAGAAAAGATAGAGAAGCTATCTCAGATGTTGACCAGATGCAGAGAAAGCAAGATAAGAATGCTGTGCTAAGCCAAGGTACCAAGCAAGCTATGTGGGTATTTGGTATTAGAGAGTTTCCAGGCCAGATCAGAAATGTTCGCTACAATGCTGATTCCAAAAATACAGCTGGGTCTTATATCATCTTAACAACCACTTGCCGTGTCAGTCTTTTCAGTGGTTTTTTCCACCTGGGCCAATGAGAAGCTGTTCCCTTCTCCTACCAGCATTCCTGGGTTACAATACCAATTCCCTTGTCAGTATTTTCTTTTTTATTCTTATTTTGAGATAGGGTTTCTCTGTGTAGCCTTTGCTGTCCTGGAACTCATTCTGTAGACCAGAGTTGGTCTTGAACTCACAGAGATCCACCTGTCTCTGTCTCTGGAGTGCTAGGATCAAAGATGTGCAGCACCACCTGGGTCCTTGTCAGTATTTTTATACTTAGTGTAAGTAGTACTGAGAGTCCACCATGGGAACCTAGACCTTCGTTTCTGAAGTTCAGCTCTTAGGGAAAAAACAGAGGAGAAAGAGAGTTGTCAAAAGAGACTTAACCAGACAAGTCATAATACAAGTCTTTATAACAGTCCTGTTAACACAAGTCTTAATAACAATCCTGTGCTTTTCTATAGAAACTGATAACCTCCTAAAACCCCAATCTAATTTCTGTAAAGGTAATCTGTTCCATTACATAGAAGAATGAACTACAGCATTGTAAGGAAGTAAGAACATACCTCTAACCGTGAAATAGGTTGTGGGCCAAAGCTTTCTTCTTCCACTGAAGTATCTGCATTTGTTTCAAGCTGCATCTGCATAGCCATTACTAAAAAACACAGATAAGTATTAGTATGAATGAATATTAGAGAAATACTCTTGGGTAATAAAGGACAGCAAGTTTAGTTTTCCAACAAATCTTTGAAGAATTATAGTTGGCCCTCTCTATCCAGATGTTAAGAGCAACTGCTACTTTTGAAGAGGATCCAGATTCAGGTCTCAGCACACACATGGAAATTCATAACTGTCTATAACTCCAGTTCAAGGAGATCCAATACCTTCTTGTGACCATGCAGACACTGGACATGAGTGCTATGCTTACAGACGTAGAGGCAAAACATTCACACACATAATAAGCTTCAAAAAGTCAGTTCTATCTAATCTACAGTTGTGGGCTACATGCAGCCCAGGATAGCTTATTCAAACAGATTTTTTTTAAAAAAAAAGAATATATTTTTAGAAGACAGCAAGTATCAAGCCTTCCCATAGCATATAGTGAGTAAAATTTCAAAACACAGAATATTTTCTTTTTTATGATTTTTATTTATTTTACTTATTTTTATGTGCATTAGTGTTTTGCCTGCATATATATGTGTGAGGATGTCAGATCCTCAAGAACTGGAGTTACAGGTAGTTTTGAGCTGGTAATTAAACCTAAGTACTTAGAAAAAGCATCCAGTAAAAACTGAGCTATTTCCTAAGCCTAGAATATTTTTCTTTTCTTCTTCTTCTTTTTTTTTTAAAAGTTTATTTATTTGCCTTGGTGTTTGCCTGGAACTGGAACTACAGACAGTTGTTAGCTGCCATGTGGGTGCTGGGAATCGAACCCGGGTCCTCTGGAAGAGCAGACGGTGCTCTTAACCGCTGAGCCATCTCTCCAGCCTCCATATTTTTATTTTCTTAAAATAATACATGAAGCAACAAAAATATGATAGGAGATTACAGGCTGGAAATATGGCAAGTGGCACAGTCTTTGTCTAGCATAGGAGAAAAAAAGCACTAAGTTGAATCCTTGGTATCAAAATAAAAATATTCAGTACTGAAGATATTATTCAGATCCTTGAACAGGTTAAATAACTACTGAAATAAACCTTTAGTACTGACTACATTGGAATTTATAACTTTAAGCCTTGGAATGTAGATCAACTGGTAGAGTGTTTGCCTGCCATGCATGAAGCCTTGGGTTTGATGCCAAGCACTTCACAAAAGCAGGCATGGTAGGCATGTTTGTAATCCCAGCATTTAGGAGATAGGCAGGGAGATTAGAAACTCAATGTCAGGGGCTGGAGAGATGGCTCAATGATTAAGAGCACTAAGTGCTCTACCAGAGGATCAGGGTTCAATCCCCAGCAACCACATGACAGCTCACAACTGTCTGTAATTCCAGTTCCGGGGATCTAAAGTGTAATGGGATTATGCTATGTTTCCTGCCATTTTAAATATTTATCCCACCTATGGGTTTAATAAAAGCAGATTGGCCAAAAGGCAGACAGTGTGGGCGGGGCTACCAGGCTAAGAAAAATCTTCTTAGTACAGGAAGAACAGATAGATGTCAGGCAGAGACAACAGAAAGAGCCGCCACAGACGTGACAAGGAGACACAGCAGAACAGAGGAAAGAAGCTGAAATGCTGCTCTGAGAAAAGGTACTGAGCTGCACAGCTGAACAAGATGAGTTGAGCTGAGATGAAGGAGCTATCGAGTTATATGCCTGGGCCCTAGGTAGATCAGCACAAAATTAATAAAAGCCTGTGTGTGAATACTTGAGGCAAAGAGGAGCTAAGAGTGAGACTAAACCCAGGCCCAGAAAGTCTGGGCCAGAACCTAAAACAACACTACCACCAGTGGCAAAACACCAATGCACATAAAATAAAAATAAACACATTAAAAAAAAAAAAAAGAAATTCAGTGTCATCCTCAGTCACATAGCAAGTTTGAGGTTAGCCTGGATTACCTAAAACCCAGTCTCAATAAATAAAAATAAGACTTCTACACACCAAAGACATCAAGAACATGAATAAACCAAATCATAATAGAAAAAAATTTGTGACATACATAATCAGAGGTAGATAATTAGAATACAAACATAAAGAACTCATTCAAATAAGAAAACAAACAAACAAACAGAAATTAGATAATGGAAGAGGAAGGTATCTCCACAACAAAAACATGAACAGACATGCAATCTCATCAGTAACCAAGACAACCAGAACCACAAAAGGAGGAAAAAAGCCTGATATAGTGGCTCATGTCTCCCTAGCACTTAGGAGGCTGGGGCAAAAAGACTGTAACAAGTTCAAGGACAGGCTGGGCTGCATAAGACTATTTCAAAAAGAAGACTCCACACCCACTTCAAAGGCTGTCAGATATTACTAAAATATAAATAACACAGCATAAAATAGCAAGTGTTGGCAAGCATGTGGAACATTCACTACTACGTGAAATTTTAAGACTAGCAAAAATCTGATAAATACAAAATAAAGGAAAAAAAAAGACTAGCAAAAATGCACAAGGGAAGTGAGTTCAAGGTCAGCCTAGGCTAAGAACCTAAATCAAAAAATAAAAAGGGCTGGAGAGACGGCTTGGTTGTTAAGTGCATTAGCAGCTCTTCCAGAGGTCCTAAATTCAATTCTCAGAAACCACATGGTGGCTCACAACCATCTATAATGGGATCTGATGACCTCTTCTGGCATAAAGGCATACATGCAGATAGAGCACCATATACATAAATAAATCTTTAAGAAAACAAAAAAAGTCTCTAATAAATAAAAAACAAAAGATGACCTGAATGGTGGCACTGTCCTATAGTCCTAGTAACTAGGAAGCACATACAGTAGGATCCAGATTTCTAGACCATTTCTAGGTTACAAAGTCAGACCCTGAAAGAGGGAAAGATAACAGAGGATTCAAGGGTGATGACATTTAATTTCTTTTACTTGGTGATTACACAGATATATTGATTTTTGTAATAATTCATGTATGAACTCACTTGTGGTTTTTGTATTTTACACTCCACTTTATTACTATTTTTGAAAGTTCTTTTTAGATTTAATTTTTGTGCCTGAGTATTTTGCCTGCATGTGTATTTGCACCACAAGCATGCCTGCTGTCTGTGGAGGTCAGAAGCTCTGGAAAGGTTGGAACTGGAGTTATGAGTGGTTCACATGGGTGTTGGGAACTGAACTTTGTCCTTTTGCAAGCGCAACAAGAGCTCTTATCTGCTTGAAGTCTCTACAGCCGCCCTACCTCAGTTTTTTTTTTTCTTTCCTGAGACAAGCTCTTCCATATGTAATTCGAGTTAGTCTCGAAATTGCCACCCTTCTGCCTCTACTCTCAAGTGATAGGATTATAGGACAAGTGTGAGTCATGTAGAAAGAATTCTCTTTAGAAATCTGTGTTGCACTTTTCAGTCTTTACTGTTTACGCAGAGTAAACTCCTACCTCAGTCTCCAGAAATCACTGGCACCAACCACTATGCTTTACTTAAAAACAAAACACAGTAATCAAACGATTACTCATTTTTTTAATGGCTGTGAGCATTTCTCTCGGGCTTCTGGCTTTCTACGTCCCGTGCCACACAAACGACCGTGGAAAGTCTGTAACTGCAGCATTTGGGAGACGAGCCCAGAGTGGACGAGGGCGTGAACCGGGTCAAAAACAAAAGCCTGAAGCAGGGTTCGGATTTCTCCCCCACGAACACAGAGTAACGAGTTAGGGCCCGTCGCTGGCCTCGGCAGGGGTCCAGCTCTGCATCCTCGCGTTTCTGGGCTCAGGGGACCCCAAAGCTGGCTCTGGGCGCAGAGGCCTTGGGCTGACGAACGCGATCGGCCGTGGGAGGCTCCGCCCGCGCCTCACACTCACCGGTCCCGCAGGCCGCGCTCCTTCCGAGGCCGGCTCGGCACACGCCAAGAGAACGCCCGTCTCAGGCTCGAACCCACTTCGCTACTCCTCTGTCGAGTCCTGTATGAAGAAAAGGAGCAAACTTCGGCCTTCCCGGCCGCACGTCCGGAGACACCACCGCCTTGACCAGGAGACGGTGTGCGCGCACTTGGCCCTGGGAAGCGCGACTTTCAGAAATCCCGCCAAAGCCTCACGGAGAGCAACGCCCGCATCCGCATCCGCGTAACGTCATCACGCCTTTCTCGGACCGCCTATCGCCACTTCCGCTGAGAGAGAGCCTGACAACTCCCAAGCGGGGCGGTTCCCTAGGTGGCTTTTGCCTTCTCCTAGAGACTGTTTGACTCGACCTTTCTGTCACCTGACTGAAGACTACAAGTCCCCAAAGGCGCTGTGGTTGGCCCAGGACTACAGCACCCAGCATGCACTACTGCGGGCGCCGCTCTGTAAAATTCTTACGCACCAAGTGTTGGTGGAGGTCGTAATTGGGTTTTGCGATGTACAATTTGTCAGTGCCAAGCTTTGGCAGTTGGGGTGCCTTTGGGATACAGAGGCTTTACAGATCCCTGTGGGCGAAGAAATGAAGAAGCTGGAATACAGTGATAAAACCAGCGAACAGAGCCAGGAACTAGCAAATCAGACTCCGGGAGTTGTGGAAAAAAGTACTTTTAGTTGGGCGGTAGGAGGGCTGGGTGGATATAATCTAAATACATTATGTACATGTATAAAACTACCAAAAATAAAATAACGCACTCTGTACTGTTCTGTTGTGTTTATTGGAACTCCAGAAAAGAAGGCTCAGAATTTAGTAAAGTAAATGTTTATGTAGTTTGTCAGGAAATTTGACCTTTTGTTTTTTTTCCTTGTTTTATATGTTTTGACACAGGATCCCATACGCCCGTCTGGCCTCAAACTCTTTGTAGCCGAGAATGACTTCAATATTTACCCTGCCTTGGTTTTCTGTGCTAAGATTGAACCCAGACCTGCATGAATTCTAGACAAGCACCTCAACAACTTAGCTGCATGCCCAGCTGGTAATTATTTTTGAGACAAGTTCTGCTGTCAGGAGCAGACAGGTTCTCTGTAAGGAAGGCTGAACACGGCTTTCCATGTGTTTGGGATTGGACTCAAGTTATTAGGCTTGGTGGCAGCTGCCATCTCCTCCATGAAACTCTTCAAATATTTCAGGTGAGACAAAGAGGTTTGAATTAAATAGTTGGCAATCACAGAACATTTCAGGAAGCATTTGGTTGTAGAAATAACCAAAATAATTGTAGATAGCAGGTAAACAATGAATTGCTATAGGAAATTTAGAATTGGAACCTAGGTAAACTGAAATAGAAAGTGGGAGCAGAAATAAACCCAACAAAAGAAAAAAATCTATTTTGTGTTCTGATGACTTCAGATCTTTCCAATTCTTCAGAGGCCCAGCCTCTATGTGTCTCAGACTGACAGAACAACATAGAGAAATCTTTTAAATAAGCATGCCTGAGTCTAACAAAGGAAGAGTCATAATCCAACCCTAGAGCCAGCTTTTTGATAAAAAAAAACAGCATAAAACAATTTTAACATTCTTTATATTCTTAAAAAAGAAGACATTTGAACTTCTGCTAACTCGAATCCACTTACTAGAGCTCAGAAGTAAATTCTGATCCCTGACCATAAATGCAGTCACAGCAGCTGTGGATGGTGAAAATAAACAAAAAAAAATTTTTTCCAGGTGCCACACAAGAGCGTTTATTTTTGGGAGTTCAGGTACCTGGAGAAGGGCAGGAGAGAGACAGAGGGGAAGGAAAGAGAAAGCAAGAATAAATAAAACAAGATAAACAAGACAGAGTCAGATAGGGGGGGCAGCATCTCCATACACTGTCAAAACAAAGCTGCAGGTCACGGTGCTGCCCAGCCATTTCTCTCTTCAGCATGTCAGGAGCAAACCCAGCCCTGCCATCCATTGCGTGCACTCTGGGCCAAAAAGCAAAGAAGCAAGGAAGAGGTAGGCAGCCCACATTTTCCGCCTGTCCCAGTGGCATTTGCCTCTTTGCAATAAAACACAAAAAAAGATAACTATGACATAGTTTTGTCTATCAAGTGGCACATTCTAGAAAGAGAAACCTGAGAATCTCTTCCAACTAGTTCCTTCTGTTGGCCATCCGGGCACAAAGGCCAGTCATAGTTTTTATCTGGAGTCACACACACACAGACACACACACAAGTCCAGGATATTCACATTGTGGCCATATTATTCATCATTTATACATTTATATAGGCAGGACATTTTAACCAGAAGGCAAGGAAAACTTTTCCCAGGGAAACAGTGTCAGACGTAAAGATCCTAGAATAAGAGTCCACAGTTTTTTGTTAAGTCAGGAAAAGAGCAAACAAAATTATGACATACAAGACAACAAAACAGCTCTCTTGGCAGCTGGAGACCAAACAAGAACTGAGATGCTGGGTTATAAATTAACCAAAAGGGACTTCTCTCAGTTCCTCAGCCTTTGGTGCTTTCACGTGTGTTACTGCAGGCACTTAGAAATTTGGGGTTCACTTACAAAAGGATATCTAATGGGCCCATTTACAAATTTACAAAAAGGTATCTCAAATCCCATGTATAAAACAAAATACTGAAATATAAAGAAATATCCCTAAAGACACAAAATGAAAGTAAACACAAAACACAAGAAAGTAGACACAGAACTGTAGTTGCACAAATGAGACTCAGAGCCAAATATGAGGGAAGGCTGAAATATCAGAGAGAGAAAGTGCCACAATTCTCACTCAGCTGTCTTACAACTTCCTCAGCCTCATTCCTGGTTGCTTCTGCCTGTCCCTTCTGCCAGGTTTCTCCCAGTGGCTTCTGTGTCTGTCTGGTTTCTACAAACCCTTATATACCCAATCCTAATCAGATTAGGATTAAAGGCGTGTAGCCTTGAACTCACAGAAACAGAAATTCTGTCTTTGGAGTTATGGAATAAAGGGTGTTGTTCACCACTCCCGGCTTTCCCTGTGCTGGGATTAAAGGTGTATGTGATTGACTCAGCCATTTATCTTTGTATTCAAGGTTTAAGAATTTCTTGAGCTGTCTGCCTAGGATTTGACTGTGTGCTCTCTCCCCAATATTCAGGTTTTAATATGTAATATATATCCACACAGAAAACTTACCAGCCACCTTCAGGCTTTGTACAGGTGGTGGTCCTGGTGGCTTTGGGGGATCCTGGATGAGCCCCCAAATGTTCTGCTCAGATTGAGGGGATCCTCAAAAGATCACCACAGAGACTGATCCCATATGTAAAAGCAAAGGGGTGAGGGAACTTTCAAGGATTAAGACACTGACTGGCTGACATTTGTCTAGGGGTATCTAAGCAAGATCAAGGGGAATAGGTGGTGTGTTGGGATCAAGGACTAACCCTTTCTCTGGGTGGTGTATGTTTTGGGTTTTTTCTAAAATTACCAGGTGCTGTCACTAAGAAACTCTCAGGTCTCCAGTATAGCTGGTTCTTATTAGCTGGTCATGGCAGCTGTATAGCCAAGCTTTTCTGGGCACCAGCACTACATTCCTGTTCTGGTTAAGATTAAAGGTATGTGTCACTATGCTGAACGGCGATCATTTTGCACTAGGTATTCTAGGAAAACAAGCCTTGCCACATCTGCTCTCCGACTTAAGTGGCAGCATCCATGTATCACTCATATCAGTTTGTGATTAGGAGGCTGAATGACAATAAAAACTACAACCAGCCAGGTAGGTGGTGGTTGCAAACACCTTTAATCTCAGCACTAAAGAACCAGAGGCAGGCAGATCTAGTTCAGGCCAACCTAGCCTACAGAAAGAGTTCCAGGACAGGCTCCAAAGATACACAGAGAAACCCTGTCTGGAAAAACAACACAAAACAAAAACAAATAAAAACTATAACCGCTGTGGTTATGTATTTAGGGGTATTATTTTGCTTTCATGTAGCACAAATTTGCTATCTAGCCAAGGATGATCTTGAACTTTTAATATTCTTGTCTCTCTACTTCTTGAGTGTTGAGATTACAGGTGTGCACCTGTACAGTAAGGTTAGGCAATGTCTGGGATTAAACCCAGGGCTTTGTGCATGTTAAATGAACACTTTCCCACCTGAATTAAGTCCTCAGTCTCTGTTTTTGAGATAGAATCTCAACTAGCCCAGGCTGGCCTCCATCTTGGTGTTGTTGGTATGCATGGGTTTAGTGAAGTACATGGGAGGCTTGCCTGAAAATTACTTTTGGAGCCCAGATAGCTTTAAAAATGTGATACTCCTTCAGTATCCTAAGCAAAGTAATTACAGATCGGTACCACCAGCCACTTCTACAAAATACTTTACTTTCATTTGGCTTTGTTTTTTTTTTTAAAAAAAAAAACTTTATTTATTTATTTTATTTATTTGCCTGGAACTGGAACTACAGACAGTTGTTAGCTGCCATGTGGGTGCTGGGAATTGAACCTGGGTCCTCTGGAAGAGCAGAGGGTGCTCTTAACCGCTGAGCCATCTCTCCAGCCCCCTTGGCTTTGTTTTTTTGAGACAGGGTTTCTCGATGTGTGTAGCCCTAGATATCCTGAAACTTGGCTTTGCAGACCAGGCTGACTTCTCAGACTCAGAGATCCACCTGCCTCGCTATACCAAGTGAAAATACCCTTTTTTAAAAGACATAGTTTTACTTTGTTTATGATGTTTTGTCTGATGTATGTATATGTGTCTTTTGCATGCCCAGTGCTCATAGGAGGCCAGAAGAGGGCATTGGACGACATAGAATTGGAGTTATGGAAAGTTGTGAGCCATGATGTGAGTGTTGGGAACTAACTGCAAAAGCAGCAAGTACTCTTACTATTGAGCCACCTCTTAAACCCCACTACAAAATACTCTTAATACATATACTAATTATAAAGAATACCAGGTAATCAATGCACTTTAATAATGAAAAAAATTACTTAAACTAAATAAAAGAAAAAGTTAGAAAACACAAAAATTGCTAAAACTGTAAACAGAGGAAAACACAAATACCTATATAAATACAACTATATACTCCAAAGTCAGACATCATCATTATAATCCAAATATATTCACCATTGGAGCAGGTTTTTCAAGTTTAGAAAATATATAAAAGAAAACTCCCTAGACATGTAGGGAAAAAAATAATTCCAATCAGAAGGATGAATTAAATTTTGTGGGAAACAGATAATACTGATATCTTTACAAGTATTTTATGAGTCTCTAACAATTTTTAAGTCAAATGAGTTTGTGTTGATTTTTGAAACCTAAAAGACGGTGTGACCTTTTGATGTATTGCTCAGAAGTAAAATTTTGGAAAAAAAGGAAGATGACATTTGAGGAACTAACATGACTTTAATATAAAAAGTAAAAATTTCAGACAATTTAACTTTTAAATGTAAACATAGTTGTGAATTAAATATAAAAGAAACAAAACTTGGCATGATTTAGATTTGACTAGCACTTGGGGTAATGGCCTTTCACATTTGTCTATCTCAGAGATAATACTATCCATTTACTAAACAATTTATATATTGATTTTTGTATATGGAAAAAATGTAGTTTCAGGAAACAATTTTTTATGATTGTGAGAAACTAGTGTTGCAATGGGATACTGTTTGAAATGTCACTATTTAATAAAAAATGATTAAAATTCTAGCTGCAAAGCATTCTTTATAGAGGAGAAATTAGCCTACACTGAAGGTGTATCTCTTTTCTACATATAGCATATATCACAAATACAAAAACATTCAAATATTTACATAATATATCAAAATGAATGGTTTCTAGAAAAATACACTTAAAAAGACATTAGTAGGTACTGTAGAAAAAAATGCCAAGACTCTCAAAGACGGCAACCATTACAATAGCTAAGCGCTTCTGTTTTGTTTTAATAGTATTTCTGAAATAGAGAAAGAGGATGAGTAATTTGTGGATAGAGACATTCTTTTGTTTTTATTTAGACAAATCTCAGGATGTTGACCATACTGGTCAAAAAGTCATGAGATCAAGTCATCCTCTTGTTACAGTCTTCTACTACAAGATGACAGATAAGTTTTTACTCTAGACACATCTGCTAGGAAAAAGCCATAATGACACAGAAGCTCTAATCAGGAGAAAGTGGTTGATCCTGGTGTCAGTAGTCCTACCTCCTCTTAAAAGTCACTGCTTAGAGCTTATAGTAAGGGAAAGAACACTGCTTTAAAAAAAAAATTGTTGTTGTGGTATTAACCTTAGGGCTTCATGCACACAAGGTAAGTGTTTCATTGATGAATTACATTATGCCAAATTTCCCACATGTCCAGTCACTTAATCTTGAGTATAAGAATAAGCAAGTTGACACATGCTATTTCAGACCTCGTATTTTTGACTAGGTATTTGAAAACTAATGATACAAATTAATTATGATGTCATTAGGAGGCATTGTGCTAGTTTTATATGATGTTTAAATCAAAGCATAAACAGCAATAGTAACCCTGACATATCATTTAAGTACTTTTACTGTTTATCTGTCTGGTCTCATAGGCATCCTGTGATGGCCTTGACCTTGTGATCTTATGTAATCCTGTGATTACAAGAGTGCACCTCCATGGCTGGGTAAACAAATTTTTTCCTTAGTTGTTAAACTGTGATCTGTGAGTCTTATGAAAGTTTCAGTTCTTAAGTAGATCTTGGTAAATTTGCTTGACTACATTCTTCAGGTAGTTGTCCTCTAAAGGTACTTTAGATATAGTTGCAGCAATTTCATCATGGCTAGAAAAGACAAAAAGGTATTAATTACTTTTGCTTAAAAACTTATACCTGTCTCTACTTCAGGGCTATTCATTTCCTTGGATAATACCTCTTAAGTTGCTAGAAAGCACAAATGAGTATTTCTGGAAATAAGCAGAAGGCTGGATAACCATTTCTGAATATAAAGTATCTTGACTTGATTACTTTTTTGTTGCTGTTTGCCTATAATGCTAGACTTAAACATATGCCCCTTATACATGCTAGACAAGCTATCTACCACTTAGTTTTATCTCTAAACTACCTAATTGCTTTTAATATAAGATTTATTTTATTTTTAATTATGTTTATCTGTGCAGAGCAGGACAGAAGAGGGCATCAAGTCCCCTGAAGCAATAGTTACAAGTGGCTGTAGGCTGTCCTAAGTGGGTGCTAGGAAGTAAACCCAGGAAACCTAGAACAACAGCAAGCAGTCTTAACTACTAAGCCACATCTCCAGTTCCTATTTCTCCTACCCCTACCATGTTTTTGTGTTTGTACATGCATGTACATGTGTGTGCCTGTGTATGTGTGTAGGGGTATGGACCAGAGGTAGACAAAATGTGTCTTATTTGGCCATTTCAAATTTCTTTGAGATAGGTCTTTCGATGCTTAGCTAGACCGGATGGCTAGTGACTCTCGGGATCCTGTTTCCTCTATTCTTCCAAGAACTGGGGTGTGGATGTGCGCCACTGCACTCTGCTTTTATATGTGTGCTAGGGGGTGAAATACAGGTCTTTATGCTTGTGTGACAGGCTCTTTACCAATTGAGCTATCTCCCTGGTCCCCAAGTTAATACCTTTAACTATAAAACTACAAACTGTTGTTGTTTGCTGATAAATGTAAGGAGGACAGCTTCTATTATGCCATAGTGTTGTCAAAAAAGGTATAAAGTACATCATGGCCTAATGAGATGATCTTGAACTTCTGATTCTGCTATCACTTCCTCTAAGGTCTGTGGAATTATATTTGTTCAAGTTTGCACCACTGTGTTCAATTTATATAGTGCTGAGAATGTAACCCAGGCCCTTGTGAATGCTACAACACGAAGTTACATCTCCAGTTCCAAAACTTTTACTTCTTTATTCCTATTTTAGAGAGAAGTGTTGAGAAACTAAAGCCATCATAAAAGACTAGATTAGCATCCACTGGTGACAATAAGACTGCTGAACAAATACTGGAAAAGAAAGTCATAAAAAAGGGACACTTATCTCCCAATGTATTTGCTGACACTTTCAAGGACTTTTGGAATGAAATAAGAAGTGTACAAAAGTAGCTGGAATGTCTATTGAGCTGGATATTTACTCACCCAATGTTCCCAAGGTGATTTTGAATGGTGAATTGTAGTGGAACCAAGGGATAATGGGTTGAGAGAGACAAAGTTATCTCAAATTTTGCAAATGCTGCACAACTGGAGAATAAAAGCCTCAATCTATAAAAGACAAGATACACAGTTAAAAATATAAAGCAAAAATAGATTAAAAACATGAACTCATTGTTTATAAGGTGGCTGCTATTTATTGTCATCATCACACAGGAAAGAATGTAAAACATTTGGAGCAAGATATTATAAAAAAAAGATACAATACTTCCTAATTGACAGTACTGGAATAGCAAAGGTTCAGAGAATCTGAACTCAGGTCTTCACACATGCAAGTCAAGTGTTTACTGACTGAACTCTGAGTTTGTTTTTTGATTCACAATCGCATGCTGTAGGTAGTAATCCTTGGTACACTCTGGAGGTTAAGGCCAGAGGATGACAATACTTTTGAGGCCATATTGGGTTACTATTGCACAAATCTTAATTGGCATTATAATAAAAACCTGGAACCAGATATTGGGGCAAATACTAAGATATAAGAGAGACAAAGGAACAAGCCACAGCCACATCTCACATAGGCCTCAGGCCAAAAGGGAAGATCCTGTCTCCACAAATCCTTAGACTGAATGCCTCTGAGTCCTCAGCCAAGAGAAAAAAAATCAAACTCGGTCTTCTTTCCTTTATAAACATTTCTCTGTCCAGCAATATCATTTCTTTGTTCAAACTTCTTAGTGCTAGGACTAAAGGCATATGTCACCACTCCCTGGCCTTAAGCTAAATCTGTGGCTGACTCTGTCCTCTGATCTTCAGACAAACTATTAGATACACAATATATCACCACAGGTTAGTTACTATGGGAGCTGTTCTAGGAAGAACAGAGTGATGGCTCAGTGATTAACATGCTTCCTGCTCTTCCAAAGAAATGGAGTACAGTTCTCAGCATTTGCACCAGATGGCTCACAACTCCAGGGAATTCAATGCCTCCTTCTAGCCTCTTCAGGGACTCACACATATGTGACATACATTTATATACATACACATAGAGACAAATTTAAAAGAGAAAAAAGAAAAAGCCAAATGGGGTGGTGCATCCCAGCACTTGAGACTCAGAGGTAGAAGGATCACTGCAAGCTGGACAATGTGGACAATATCTCAAAAAATTAAGTTCTTGATGAGTTCTCTACTATTATTTCTTGAAACATATCCTTTTATATTCATATGCTGAAATCCTTCCTAACTTTGATTATCTCAGATGTGACTTTATTTAGATATCAGGTCATTGTAAATGTAATGAGTTAAGATGAGGTTCTATTGCAGGAGAGTGATATTTTGTTTGATATGACTAGCACCTGTATTAAACAGTTAATTTAGACATAGACTAAATTATACCATGTGAAGCTAAATAAAGATAGATATCAACGTTATACATTTAAGTTCTCAAAACTACCAGGAAACCATCAGAAGTTAGGAGAAAGGCATGGAAGAGTTGTTCACAGCTTTTAGACCATCATCCCTACTAACAGTGACCCCAGACTTCAAAACTGTAGACCATTAAATCAGTTAATTTTTTTTTTTTAAGTCACTCAACTTATAATACTTTACTATAAAATCTCAAGGGAAGGCTGGAGTGATGGGAAGGCTGTTAAAGGCTAGGTTCACAACCAAAAATGTAAAAGACCTCAAGGGAACTAAATATACTCACTCATTATTATTCACATTTATATCCATTAGGCTATAATTTGGCCCCCATCTCTTTAAAAATTCAATCTCTTCTCCAAGAAGTCTGCAATGATTCACTACCTGTGAGAGTTCTTGAAGCATCTAGAAATAAAAAATAGAACAAAAAAATGACTTTTTGTGTGTGTTTGTGTATATGTGTATGAAAATATCATACTGGAACACATTATTTTGGGGTTTAAGGGTATAGGTCAGACAGGAGTTCTGGCCTAGCAGCTGGAGAGATGGCTAAGTAGTTAAGATTTTCAAAAGACCTGGATTCCAATAACACTCACAAATGGCCAGCGATAATTAGTAATTCCAGTTTGAAGAGACTCTGATACCCTCTTCTGGCTTTGTCATATAATGCACATATGCACTCACAGATATACATGCAGATGACAGTGCTCTTAACCGCTGAGCCATCTCTCCAGCCCCAATACATGCAGATGAAACATCTATATACATGATATACAAAAAAATTAACCAGGTGGTGGTGGTACATGTCTTTAATCCCAGCAGGGGAGACAGAGGCAGGTGAATGAGTGTGAGGCCAGCCTGGTCTACAAATGAGTTCCAAAATAGCCATGTCTACAAAGAGAAACTCTGTCTCAAGAGAGAGAGAGAGAGAGAGAGAGAGAGAGAGAGAGAGAGAGAGAGACAGTGTTGAGTGTCTCGGCTGAGCATGCACAAAGCCCTAGGTTTGATCCCCAGAACTGTATAAATAAGGCGTTGTAGTGCATGTCCATAGTCCCAGAAGTTGGGAGTAAAGACATGTAGACCAAAAATTCATGGTCATCCTTGGCTATATAAGTTAAACTAAACTCCTGAGAGCCTGTCTCAAAACAAAACCAAATAACAACACCTACATTATTTTGAATATAAATTAAAAATCGTAAGTACACAAAGAAAACTGCTTGGCTATGATGTCTCATGCCTTTAATCCCAGGAGAGGCAGACAGATCTGAGTTGAAGACCAGCATGGTCTACAAAGCACAAATTGAGTTCTAGGACAACAAGCCCTACACAGGGAAACTCTACCTCAAAAAAACGGAAAACAAAACAAAACAAACAAAAAACTTTCTAGTGTTTAATAATCCCCAAGATGTTGAACAACTAAATATGTTTATAATAATAAAATGCTATAATATTTGTAGAATTTCAATTCTGCTGTTGTAGACAAATAGTGTAAGATTCAAAGGCTTCATCAGACGTTACCTGTGGTACCTGATGCTGTGTTGTACATTTCTTCTTCCAGGACTCCTGTTCCTCAATGTACTGAAAAATAAGCCTATGAACTAAAATGGAGGAAGGAGGAGCTTTATCTTCTGGAAAACAAAAACAAAAAAATAAATTAAAAAAGATCAAGAATAAGGGTATTATTTATTCACATATTTTAATAAGGTACATTATATTATATAAAGTAGAAATATTTTCAAACTACTAAATGCACAAGTAATTTTTTTCTTTTTTCTTTTTTTTTTCTTCTTCTTAAAAATCAAGACAGGGTCTCTCTGTGTAGTGTTGGCTGTCCTGAAACTCACTCTGTAGACTAGGCTGGCCTCAAACTCACAGAGATCTGGCTGCCTCTGTGTCCCCAGTGTAGGGAATACAAGGCATCTGCCATCACCACTAAACTACTTTTTATTTTCAAACAAGTCTCTAACATATTTGGTTATATAAGATATTCTATAATACTAAACATACAACAGTGTGTGGTGAAAAGCATGAATTTAAATGGAACATACTTCTGTGTTCAAATCTAGGGTTTATTTACTATCTAAAGAATTGTAAGCACAACAATTAATTTTCCTGATGTGTAGTTTTCTAACTGGAAAAACAGAAAATGATACATATTTATAGCACTGATATAGTAACACAAATGCCTGGTATAGATTAAATACCCATAGTGCTTATTCCACATACAGAAATAACTGTTACTAATCAATGTTCAATATCTAGTAGTAATAAATAATTTCTTTTAAAATCTACTCAATATTTAAGATTAAATGCGATCAATTTTAAGTCTAAAACACATTTTAAGAACAAACTATTATACCTACAAGTTAACAACAATATTTGGAAGCATAAATGTTTTGAACTTACCATCTAGCAGAGACTGAAAATTGAGCTCATTAATCTTCCTGTTAGGCTTGTCCAAGAAAGGGAGGCCAACTAAGGAGAATCAGAAAAAGATTTTTCTTTCTTACCTCTCTCATTTCATCAGGATCTTACATAATCTATGTTGGCTTCAAAGTTTTATGTAGCTGAGAATAGCCCTGAATTTTTGATTCTCTTTTCTTCTCTTCATCTTCTGAGTTAAACCTTATTATCAGACCTGGTTAATGCAGTGCTGGGGACTGAACCCAGGGCTTTCATGAATGCTAGGCATTGAGCTAGTCACAAATATTTCTTTTTTCTACTTTAGAATTCTATTCTTTTGAAGTAGCAGAATTCTTATCATAGGCAGTTGAAGGTGCATCCTTGAATCATATTATTTTCTGTATATGGTAAAGGCTCCCCTGACATTGTTCAATGCATCAACTTAGCAGGCCTATGAAAGATATTAAACTGCAGATTATAGCTATATTTAATTTTTTATTTTTAAAGGATTTTTTTTCTTTTTAAAGAAACTTTAAACTAAGATATATTTTCTATTTTGTTTGTTTCTTCATTTTTTGAGACAGGTTCTCTCTATGTCCTGGAACTTTATATATATAACACACACACACACACACACACACACACACACACACACACACACACACACACCAGGATGGCAATGAACTCAACAGAAATTGCTTGCCTCTGTCACTTGAGGACTAGGATTAAACTCATTTGTTACCAAGCCTGCTTTCAGACTTCAGTATATCAAAACCAATTTATGGGCTGGGAATAGTGCCATATATCTTTAATCCCAGCACTCAAGAGGCAGAGTCAGGTGAGTTTCTGAGTTTGAGGCTAGTCTGATCTACACGGTGAGTGTCAGCATAGCCAGGGCTACATAGAAAGCTTGTCTCAATAAAACAAAAACAAAAACAACCCCTCACTCCCTCCAAATAAAACCCAATTTATGAAGGGAAATAAAGTCAACACCCACAACAAGAAAAAAAAAAAAAAAAAGACAACATTGTCAGGGTCACAGAGGAACCCAGAGAATATATTTTTATAATTAAAAACTATATTAAGAACTCTTCCTTTGACTATAACTTCAGTGCAAAGATAATTTTTACCCAAGAATCAAATAAACAACAGGCATGATGATGCATACCTTTAATGCTAGCATTCAAGAGGCATAGGCAGCCAGTTTAGTCTGAGTCATTGTCTCAAACCATATAGAAAGAGTGGCTCCAACCTCTCCACATCTATCTCTTAACAACTGCAGTAAAAATGATTTAATGCTTTTAGCATTGCTATCAATTTTAGATAGCCAGGACAGCTATTTACTCCAGATTCTAGAGCTGTGGGATAGCTGCTTCTCAAATTCTGATTCTTTTCTTTGTGTGAATGTGTGGTGGTCTGAAAGAAAATGGCCCCTAAAGGGAGTAGCACTATTAGGAGTTGAGGTCTTAGAGTAAGTGTGGTCTTATTGGAGGAGCTATATCACTGTGGAGGCAGGCTTTCTTATGTTCAAGCCAGACCACTTCCCATTGCCTGCAAGATATAGAACTCTTAGCTACTTTTCCAGCACTCTATCTGCCTACACTCCACCATGTCCCACCATAATAATAATAGACTGAACTTCTGAAATGTAAGTGAAATACCCAATCAAATGTTTTCCTTTATGAGAGTTGCCATGGTGATGGTGTCTCTTCCCAGCAATAGAAACCCTAACACAGAAGTTGCTACCAGGGACCGGAGTATTGCTGTGAAAGGCTTGACCATGCTTTTGTTTAGAAAAATTTGGACTTTGGAAGTTTCAGTTAGGAAAGCAATGGAATGCTTTAAACACTGATTAATATAGGACATACCAGAAGGGTCATAGAAGACAGTGGTGCTAAGAGTGATTTGAACTACAGGGGGAGGGAGGGCTCCTGGCTCAAAAGTTTTCAGAGGAACTTTAGTTTGTTGCCTAGAAATCATTGTTCTTGTGATATTTTGGTGAGGAAGGTGGCTGCTTTTTACCCTTCTCCAAAAGTTGGCCTAAGGCTAAAGTGAAGAATTTTGGTTAATTCAATTGTCAGAGGAAATTTTAAAGCAGTTATAATATAGAGTCTGTCATGTGGTTACTAAAGTTAAATCTAATAATGATCTATAATAAAAAGGAGCAAGCTAAGCAAGAAAAATTATTTAGGAGAAAAGGAGCATCAGAAAGCATCCTGTGGGTTCCTACACATACATACATAAACACTTGCTGAAAAACATACACATAAAAATAAAACTTAAAAAAACAACATGATCATGTTATATCCTCTATGTTGACTCAGTAGTATCTAGAGATTTCTAATTACTCTTAATTGGCTTATCTATATACAGAGAACCATGTTTTCTTTGTTTTTCTTTATTGAGACACAGTTTCTCTGTGTAGCCTTGGTTGTCTTGAAGCCTGATCTTGTAAACAGTGTTAGCTCCGAATAAACAAAAAAAAAAAAGAAAAAAAAAATCCACCTACCTTGACCTCCCAAGTATGAAAATATGTGTCAACATTGCCCCACTTATACAAAGAACTTTTTTTTTTTTTTCTTTCTTAGAGAGAGGTTTTCGAGACATGATTTCTCTGTGTAGCCCTGGTTGTCCTGAAACTCACTCTGTAGACCAGGCTGGCCGCCAACTCACAGAGATTCCCCTGAGTTTTGGAATTAAGAGTGTGCCACTACACTACTGCCTGGCCATACAGAGAACTTTATAAACGGATTACTTTTTCCTCTTTCTCCTTCTCACAATGCCCTAGATGGAATGAACCCAAGCCTTGAGTATTCTAGGGCAAGTGCTTTACTACTGAGCTATATCCCCAGGCTAGGACTTCATTATCAAGCACAAAAATAAAATCAATTCAGAATAACAGCCATTCAAGTAAATTCACACACAGAAACACACACACACACACACACACACACACACACACACACACACACACACACACACACAGAGGGGAGAGGAAATTAGAGAAGGGAAGAACATTATTTGGATAGAGTTGGTTTTTTTTTTTTTTAAGATTTATTTATTATGCATTCAGTATACAGAAGAGGGCACCAGATATCATTACAGATGGCTGTGAGTCACCATGTGGTTGCTGGGAATTGAACTCAGGACCTCTGGAAGAACAGTCAGTGCTCTTAACCTCTGAGCCATCTCTCCAGCCCAAATAGAGAGAATTTTGTCATGTAAAAGAACTCAGCACCAGCTGTATTTTTATTTTTATTGTTTGTTTTTGTCTTCTGAAACAAAGTCTCACCATGTAGTAGATGATCCTGCACAGGCTACCACACTCATCTCTTTCATGCTAGGATAGCAGTAGAGCATGCAGGAGTCCCTGGGTCAATCTCTAACAAACTTCTCCAAACTTTTACCACTAAAGTAACTAACCCTTCTAAGATTCTCAGCAGTATTACCATTTTGTCAGTAGTTATTAAAATTAAATACAGATTTTTATCTTAAGTGAGTGCAGTCATTCATTTTTCTGAAGAGGATTATTTTGGCTTTGCTAACTTACCTACTGGTTCTCCAAAGACGAAGGTAAGTTCTATTGTGTCATAAACAAAGGTAAATATAGCTTGATCATCACTCCACTCAATGACATCCCACTCAGACAAACTAGAGAAGAATGAACAAGAAAAACAAGTAAGTCTATCCTTTCTCTCTTCCTTTCCAATTCTGGGGATCAATGCAGGAAATTACTAACTCAATTGAAGAATTTCTAATAACATTTAAATAGTACCATTAGCAGCTACTGTTTTTGTTCCCCACTAGATTGGGAAATAATATTTCAATTTAAATGCTTTGAATTGCCATGTGGGAAGATGATTTACACATTTTTAATCCTAGCCCCTAAGAAGCCAAAACATGGCAGGTCACTTTAAGTTTTAGGTCAGCCTGTGTTATACAGTGAGATGTCTCAAAATACAAAACAAGTACTCACTTTGGCAATACATGCACTAAAATAAAAAGAATATAGAGAGGATTGGTGTGACCCTTGTGTAAAGATAATACAGAAATTTGTGTAACATTCCATATATACATATGGAGACTAATCGTCAATGAAGATCTTTTGAAGAAATGAAACAACATAAATCAAAACCCTCAAGAAATAACATGATTGCACAATGTTGAACTTTATTATTTGCTTGTTTGGTTTTCTTTGGTTTGTTTGTTTGGTTTTTTTGAGTAAAGTTCCTGCTGTGTGCTCCTGGTTGGCCTAATACTTGCTATATAGACAATGCTAATCAAGAACTTACAGCAATAAGCCAGCCTCTATCTAAAAAGTGCTAGGATTACAGATACATTCAACACCATACTTGATTCAATCTGATGTATTTAAGAGAAATCAGAACTCAGTCTTAAGTCATATATTGAGGAGGCGAGTCTAGATGATAAACAAATTAAAGATATATCTTTAAAATTATTCATTTTATGTGTGTATGTATGTTTCTGAGTGTATGCATGACTATCACATGCATGCAGGAGGCTACTAAGGTCAGACATAGGATATCCTGGGACTGGGGTTATAGGTAGTTGTGAGCTATCACGTGGGAACTGGAAAGTGAACTGGGTCTTTTGTAAGAGTAGTGCTCTTTACCGCTGAATTAGCTCTCCAGACTCAAAAAACATTTGAAGATATTTTAAACTCAACCTGTGGCCCCAAATGTTTTTACCATAGTTTTGAAGTATACTGACTCTTTTAGAAAGACTGCACTAGACTATAGGTCAGTGGTTCTCAACCTATGGATCTCTACCTTTTTGGGGTAAAATGGCCTTTCACAGGAGTTGACTAAAACACAGATATTGATGCTTCATAATAGTAGCAAAATTATAAATATGAAGTAGCAACAAAATAATTTTATGGGTGGGGTCACCACAACATAAGGAACCATATTAAAGGATTGCAGCATCATGAAGGTTAAGAACCAGTGTTATAGGTTCCTAAAGCCCATACTAATTGTTGGCTGGTGTGGTGTTGGGGTGTAGGTATACTTGAGAAGCTGAGGCACAACAGTTGCTTAGACAGAGAAATTATAGGCCAGCCTGGGCAACATAGGAAAAACCTAGCTCAAAATATTAAAAATTCTCCAAAAATTTATAGAAGCATGTAAGAATAGAAGAGAAACTGGATGACACTTGCTTTTTCTTACCTTAGATGATCCAGTAATTCTTCAGTTTTATTTGTTTGTTCTTTTGTAAACTCTATCTGAGCAAGGGTCTGTGTTTTCTGTGTCTCTACTTCTAAGAACTTTCTGCAAATAAAATCAGGTATTCACAGAAAAAGTATGTTAGTGAGTTCAAAATACTAACAAAACATTTTGGGGATGGGGAGATGACTCAGCTAATAATAAAGGTTTTCTGGTGAAAAAATAAGGACCTGAGTTTGGATTCCTGGCACCCAGTGAAGGCCAGGCAAGACTGTGTATGTCTATAACCTCTTAGTATTGGAGGCTCAGAGAATGACAATCCTGGTGCTTACTAGCCAGTCAGTATAACCAATTGCTGAACTCTAGGCTCAATGAGAGGTTTTTTTTTTTTTTTTTTTTTTTTTTTTTTTTTAAAAAAACCTTAACTCCACCATAAGCAGCTTGTTTTGATTTGTTTTTTTAAAGATTTATTTATTTATTATGTATACAGTATACAGAAGAGTGTACCAGATGACATCATAGATGGTTGTGAGCCACCATGTGGTTGCTGGAAATTGAATTCAGGACCTCTGGAAGAACAGTCAATGCTCTTAACCTCTGAGCCATCTCAGCACCCACTTTTTTAAAAAAAATATTTTATTTATTTTTATTTTATGTGAATTGGTGTTTTGCCTGCATGTATAACTGTGTAAGAGTGTCAGATGTTGGAATTACAGACTGTTGTTAGCTGCCATGTGGATGCTGGGACTTAAACTCAGGTCCTCTGGAAGAACAGTCAGTGCTCTTAACCACTGAGGCATCTCTTCAGCCCGAGAGGTTTTTGTCTTAAAAGCTAAGATGGAAGTTGGCCACAGTGGTGCACACCTTTGATCTCAGCATTCAAATGGCAGAGACAGGCAGATCTTTATTGGTTCAGAGCCTATCTTATCTATATAGAAAGTTCAAAGTCTCTGCCAGGGCTTCATTGTAAAACCCAGTCTCAAAAAAAATAAAAATAAAAAAATAAAAAAAAAGGTGGAAGAGCTGGAGAGATGGCTCAGCAGTTAAGAACACTGACCTCTCTTTCACAGGATCCAGGTTTGTAGTGATATATTTTATATTTACTAAAACCAGTCTGGAATATCAGAAAAGAAATCCACCCACAGTCAAGCCAGGAGGGTCAGAGAATGGTAACTACACCTCTAATCCCATAGCTACAGAGACAAGATCTTACTGTGTTTCTGTGAGTTCAAAGCCTAACTGCCAAATAGTAGTAGCTCACACCTTTCATCTTAACTCTAGAATATAATGCAGAGTTGAACCTGGAAGTGAAACAACTGGCAAAGAAGGTATTTAAGGCAGAGGTTGAAAGACAGAGGTTTATTCTATAGAAGCAAAGAGGAGCCAGGCTGAGGAAGCTGGAATATAGCTTTTACCCTGAGAAGTTGACTGGGTGAGATTTGACTGTGGTATGTTTCCTCTCTCTAATATTCCAGCTTTTCCCCAATATCTGGCTCTGAGTTTTCATTAAATATAAACTAGAATTCATGATTCATGGGTTCAATTCCCAGCACCAACATGGCAGCTAACAACTGTAACTCCAAGATCTGACAAGGTGGAGAAAGACAGATATCTGATGTCTGACCCTCTGGCTTCCACATGCATTCAGGCAAACATGCAAACATGCACACATCACACATACATAAACTATACACTAAATGTCTTAGAAGAAGATTTATAGATGTCAAAGAGATTTTTTTATAAAGTAGGTCTATTAGAAAAGGTATAGGGGGCTGGAGAGATGGCTCAGCGGTTAAGAGCACCGTCTGCTCTTCCAGAGGACCCGGGTTCAATTCCCAGCACCCACATGGCAGCTAACAACTGTCTGTAGTTCCAGTTTCAGGCAAACACCAAGGAAAATAAATAAATAAATAAAAATGTTTAAAAAAAAAAAAGAAAAGGTATATATCATTGTCTCTCAATTTCAGATCTAAGAAGATATCTTTGGGGGTTCATGTATTTTTTTAATATATATATTTTTAATATATATTATTTATTTTTATTTTATATGCATTGGTGTTTTTGCCTTCATATGTGTCTGTATGAGGGTGTTGAATCCCCTGGCTTTGGAGTAACAAGACAATTGTGAACTATCATGCCTGTGCTAGGAATAGAACCCTGAAGAAGAGTCAATGTTCTTAACCACTGGCCATCTCTCCAGCACCCAGGATTCCATGTTCTTAAAACATAATTATTAAGATTTCATTTTTATTTTAAAAATAAACATAGATAATCAGAGTGTTTACCTTAAAACACAGATAACATTTTTGCATGTATCTGATTTTATTATATTTTGTTGTTGTATCTATCTTTTTTTTCACATTTAAAATTTTTATTATATTTTTTATGTACATTGGGACTTTGCCTGCAGTTGCGAACTGCCATGTGGGTGCTGGGAATTGAACATGGGTCCTTTGGAAGAGCAGCCAGTGTTCTTAACAGCTGAGTCATCTATTCAATCTAAGTCTTTTTCTTCAATGTTTTTAAAAGAAGATTTACTATTTGTAAGTATACATGTGTGTATCTGCATGAGTTTATATGCACTATCACATGTGTGCAGGAGCCCAAGGAGACCAGAAGAGGACATCAGAACCCCTGGAACTGGAGTTACAGGCAGTTGTCAGATACTATGTGAGTACTGAGAATTTAACAAGGGTCCTCTGGAAGAGCAGCTACTGTTCTTAACTGTTAAGCCATCTCTCTAGGCCCTCACTTTCGTTACACTGTGTGTGTGTGTGTGTGTGTGTGTGTGTGTGTGTGTGTGTGTGTGTGTGTGTGTGTGTGTGTGTATTTAAGATAGAATCACTATGTCACTATGTATTCTTGGCTAGGACTAGCCTGAAGCTCCCTATGTAGACCAGGCAGGCCTAAAATGCACAGAGATTAAGTCATGAGTCACCAAATTTGGGAACTTCCTGTTTTGTTTTTTAACATTCAAATGTTAGCTGACCTTTGGAGCTCCTCCTCTTCAGTTCTCAGCTGTTCCAATTCTATGAAAACACAAAACAAGACAAACATAAAAAGGACACCAGTGGAAACTTTCCACAAAAATAATTTAGTTGACCAGAAATTCTGACCTATTATCATTTAACACATAAATGAACACAAAATTGCTTTCCTCAATGGACTTATCTTTGTTTTTGAGACAATCTCCTGGAGTGCAGCACCAAACTCTGCTGGACTTAATGCCCTTATCTCAGTCACTTGCCTTTCTCTGCATCTTCTATTTCAGAATCCCATGCTTCCATAGGGTTATGTTTTTCTTCATTCTCCAAATTTCTAGTTTCTAAGGTAAACATTAGAGAAATTCCAGTCAAAAGTAATTCATTAAATATCAGAGATTATAAAGCCTTGAACTATAATTTTATAGACTTCTGGTAGCAGATAATTGAACACTGAGCTAATGATAGTAATTTGTATCTTTAAAAAATTATTATATTGTTAGTAGTACCTATTATTATTGTTATTCGTGTGTGTTTGTGTGTATGTGGATAAGCACTTGGAGGTCAGAAGACAACTTTTGGGAGTTAGGTCTTTCCTTCTGTCATAGGTTCAAAAGAAGAGAACCCAGGTAAATAAGCTTATGCAGCAAGTATATTCATCCTTCTAGTACTTTTGAGATAGGGTCTAACACAGACATTGGTTAGGCCACACATAAATTTGTAATCTTCCTGCTGAAGTCTCCCAAGTAGTTAGGAGATATAGATATATCTCCATGCTCAGTTTTTCATACGTTAGCATTAAAAAGAAAAGAAAACAAAACCTCAGAGTATCCTGTAGCCCAGGCTGACCTCAATGAGTAAGCTGATGACTCTTGATCCTCCTGAATGTACCTTTCTAAGTATAGCCCTTGCTGTCTTGAAACTCAATAGGTAGATCACACTGGCCTTGAACTCACAGATATCAGCCTGCCCTATGTCCTTAGTGCTGTACTGAGATTAAAGGTTTGTACCACTGTGCTGAGCCCAAGTATGTGTTTTAAAGAAAGATTTTTGCTTTATGGCTTTGGCTGGACTCATACTCAGCAATCATTCATGCCTGGCTTCTCTTTTTTTTGTTTGTTTTTACTTTTTATTCTCCCATTATCTTTCAGATTTTAACTGACAAGACTCTTTGATCTCTTAATCTTAGGTCAAATTTCTATTGAAACATCATAGCACCTTTAACATCATCTACAAAATTTACTATAAAATTACTTTTAGGGGGGAGGGTGCTTTGTTTTCTTGAGCAGATTCCTAATGCTCCTGACTCCATCTCCTACAAGCAGAGATGCCAAGTGTGTAATACCATACCCAGTTTATTTGTTTAGTGTCTATATCTGCTTCTGGAATAAAAGTTCTATTAGGAGCTGGGCATGGTAGTACATGTGCTCAATCTCAGTACTGGGGAGGTGAAAGAGGATCAGAACTTTAAGGCTACTCTTAACTATTAAGAGGTCATTCCATACTACATGATATCCTGTCTGAGTTAAAAACAAAACCCAGCTCCACAAGGGCACAAATCGTGCTTGGTTTTGGTTTTTAGTGTGTTTCTATTACTGAGTGCCACCCGCTTAGCACATAAAAGGTACAACTAAGCAAATTTGCTAATGAGTGATAAAAGAAAAGGGTAGACATTCAGTGTTACCCAATGAACACAGCTGTTGGGTATTTCTATTTTTTGTTTCTTTCTGTGGTTTTTTTGAAACTGTTTCTCTGTGTAGCTCTGGTTGTCCAGGAACTATCTTTGTAGAACAAGTTGGCCTCGAACTCAGATGCACCTGCCTTTGCCTCCCGAGTGCTGGAATTAAAGACTTCATGGCAAGTGTACTTAACTGTTGAATCATCTCTCTAACTCTCTTTTCCCATTTTTGAAGGATTTCATACTATTGGGAATAGTCTGGAACTCAACAATGTAAACAAACCATGCTAGCCTTGAAATCAAGGCAATCTTCCTGCTTTGGCCTTCCAAATGCTGGATTACAGGCATCAAGCTACCCACATCCAATTTTTTTTTTGGTTTTTGTTTTTTTTTTGAGTTTCAAGTATCTCAGGGAGGCCTTGAATTTAGTATGTAGCTGAGGATGACCTTGAATTTCTGTTCTTTCTGCCTCATCTTCATCTTCAGAGTGCTAGGACCATAGGCATGCATATACATTCATACCTAAATTCATGGAATGGTGTTGGGGATGGAACACAGGGTTCTGTGCATGCAAAGTAAACTTTTTTTTTTTTAAATATTTATTTATTTTATGTGAATTGGTGTTTTGCCTGCATGAATAACTAGTTGTAAGGGTGTCAAATGTTGGAATTAGACAGTTGTTAGCTGCCATGTGGATGCTGGGACTTGAACTCAGGTCCTCCAGAAAAAGTGCTCTTAACCACTGACCCATCCCTCCAGCCCTCAAAGTAAACTCTTAACACCAACTAAACTAAATCCTTAGCCCTGTTTTAAGGATGACAGTTATATAAAAAAATTCAATGGAAATGGAGACATTAAACATATGATTAGGAAGAGAATTCAGTAATATAAGATTCTTGACAAGACAGAATAAATATCAAGTTTATTTATTTTAATTCTTTTTTAAAGAGACAGTATCTTGCTTATATAGCACTGGCGAGCCTAGTACTCACTATGTAGCTCATTAGTAACTCTTCTGCCTTACTGTCTTGAGTGTGGGCATTACAGGGTATGCACTATCACACCTGGCAAAATCAGTTTAGATAGAAAAATTAGCCTTAGAGGGGAAAAGGATGAAAGAATGAATAAACAGATTAAAGGTCTAGCTTCTTTGATATTAGAAAGTTTGAAAGGTCTAGTCTGATTCCCTCTATTTCTTTTACTGTGAAGTAGGAAGTAAAGTAATAAACAGAGGTAAGTTATTTTAAAACTATGATATTCATATATTCATTTTCAATTAAATGCAGGACACATAGATACTTTTACTGTGCAATCAACAACGCTAGGGACTTAACATAGAGACAAACATGCTAATTTTGCCTTCATGGAACCTATTTTAATGATTTTTATTTTATGAGTGTATATGTGTGTGTGCCTGAGGATACCAGAAAATGGTGTTGGATCCCTGAACTAGATAGAGTTATAGGCGGCTATAAACCATCTGACCTGGGTGCTGATGGGTTAGTTTGAGTAAGAAAAGACAACACTCAGGCTAAAATAAAAACCCAGGAATAGAACAGAATCAGAGTCAGGTGGTTTAATGCCATAGAGGTTAAGGAAGATAAATATTTTGGAAAGAAAAACAGTCAGCAATGTCAAACATGGAAAAACAATAAATGTGATGAGTATGTGGAAGGAGACAAAGGAAAGCAAGATTAACTCAGTTGGGATTCTAAAAGGCCAAAGAGGATTGTATGCAATTCTCAGAGATAATTCATCTATTAAAAAATATGAGCTAATGAGACTGTATAGCAGGTAAAGCAAGCCTGTGTTAGATCTCAGAAACCCAGAAGGATGAAAGAAGAGAACTGACATTCAGAAGTAGTCTTCTGACCTCCACATGTCCTCCATGGCACATGCACCCTGAACACATAGAAGCGTGAACAAGGCTGGAGAAATGACTCAGTAGAAAAGGGCATTGACTGCTCTTCCAGATGACCAGGTGGGTGCTAGGGCCTGTGATTCCTAGCACCCAGTTGCAGCTCACATCCATCTATTACTCCAATTCCAGGGGGTCTAACACCCTCATCTGGCCTCCATGGGCACTGTAACACATTTGGTGCATCTGCATGCGAAACACTCATACACTTAAATACATCTCAAAAAAGAAAAACCTTAAAATTACACAAACTCAGAAACAAACAGGTCTGATTAGAAAACAAAAACCCAGAATACTGAGCAGAGAGGCACTTACTTGTAACACCAACACTCGGGAGGCAAGGAAGGAAGATAACAAGCTACAAGAGTAGCTTAGGCAAATTCCAGGCCAGCCTGAGCTACACAGAAAGACTGTCCCCAAAATAAGCAAAATCATACAAGATTATGAAAAAGGTTATAAGGAGCTTTGAGAAATGACTTAATTTCTTAGGCATCTCTTTATGGTGTTATGGATGATTATTGAAAACATTACTACTTTTTTTAACCTTTACTTTGTGTGAGGGGTATGCACTATAGCATGACTATAGTCAAAGGAAAACTTGTGGGAATCAGTTTTCTTCTTTTACTTCATGGGTTGCAGGAAAACAAACTCAGGTCATCAAGCTTGGTGACAAGCACGTTTATGCATTGAGCCATCTCATTAGGCCAACAAAGGGTTTTAACTTACTCCAATTTAAGATCTGAAGCTGCTAAAGTAGCACATAGTAAAACCAAATTTTATACCTTATTTAAGTATTTACAAAAAAATATTTTTTAGCTTTTTGTAGTTCCAGGGGTTGAGACAAGAGCCTTTTATAAGCTAGGCAAATATTTTATCACTGAGCTCTATCCCAGCCCTAGAAAACCATTCAATACTTTACCTATTTCTACTTCAGTGAGACAGTTATTGATCTTCTTAAGTATGTTGTCCATCTCATTTATTTTTATCTGAAGTTTCTTCGTCTCATTCTAAACACAAAATATTATAGGTTATAAAGCTTAACCTCAAACCTTATAATATTTCAACTACTGTCATGATCACAAATGGCAAATTTTGTTTTCTTTTTTTAATTTGGCAATACAAGGACTAAAAGTGCTGGTCACATGATCTACTGAAGCCTTTTATTCCTGTCCTTTTTTTTTTTTCACTTTCACTTTTCATTTAAAGGTAGAGTCTACTCTGTGATATTCCTGCCGTAGACTTTCAAGTAGCTGGCCTGTGTCACCACACTGCATGAACAGACAAATCTTAAAATTAATAACAAGAATTTAAGTCTGGACTTAAATTTTCTTAAATTTAATTTTAAAAGATAAATGAATTATTTCTCTTCATTATAGCATTTCTTTTCTATATGTGTTTTATTACTATGATATTAATATTTATTTTTACAAAAGTTCTTTTTTCCTTTTAATCTGATCAGATATATATGGGAAACACTGGTCTAACAGAATTATGGCCTTTTTAATGTGGTTCTTTTTTTTGTTACTGTTGTTGTTGAGACAGGTTCTTGCCATGTGATATGGAAATCATGACAATATTCCTACTTCAACTTCCTGTATGAATGTACACCAGGCACAACTTGTTAAATTTTATTTCTGAAAAAGAAGATACCATATACAACATTTCTATACTTTCCAGGAAAGAATTTTATTAAGGCAAGCTACCTAGCTTGCTTGCTCTTGTGTATATGCTTAAGTGCCCAAGATCACTGGCATTAGAACCCCAATCCTGCCTCTCAAATGGGAAACTTAACAATTCTAAGCAAATGTTCTACCATTGAACTACATTCTCAGCCCTACATAGATCATTTTTAAAGGAAAAAGATAAGCATGTGCACACACACTCACACACATGCAATGACTATGAATATAAGGAAGATAATATTGTTATAAATGGGGAGACAGAATCACAAATAGTTTTCAAAATGTAATATGGATGGCAGTTAAAAGAGACATAGCCCAATTAGTAACTATATTTCATTTTATTAATAATGCCAAGGTTTAAAGCTTTTGATTAATAGAATCTCACTTTTTATAAGCAAGCTTTTATCCAAGTCTCATTTATGTCCAAGAAGCATTCTTCATATTTTATATCTACTATAAATTGCTATATATTAGCTATCTCAAATTACCTCAGCTGAATGCACCAATTTGTTATACAGAGCCACTTTTCCTTGGTGAGTGAAGACTTTTGTCATCTTGGTATAACGTGATTTTATTTTGTTAAGGTAAATCCCATAGGTCTTCAGCTGTTTGAGAGAAAGTACATTATACTAAATAACAAGTCAGATAAGGTAAGTACAGTCTGGGAAGGTAGTTTAGATTACCTGCCCTAAATTCTAATTGCTCAAGTAAAAACTTTTCATTTGCAAATTTAATTCTCTGGATGATCTGGAACTCATATACAGACCAGGTTGGTCTTAAACATGTTCTTTGAGCCTCTGCCTCTAAAGTCCTGGGATTACAGGCTGTGCCACAATACCTAACTTCTGCTTATCTATTTAAGAATATTATCAAAGACTTCAATTTTGATTGTTGCCTTTAATTCATTTATTCATTTTACAAACTAGAAAGTGACTAGGTCTTAACAGAGCATTATATATTAGTGTACATGTAAAATGGACCAATAGCTAATCAATTAAAGAAAATATTCATTTAAATTTATGAGAAACATCAATAAAAAGAAGGAAATATATATTATATATGTTAAATTAGTCATTACACATTGGAAAGGTCATAACAGCTACTTGGTAATAATTAGATAAGGCTATAGTATCTACTACTACACCTAAGACTGAACTAAAGAACTACATATCATCAAATAACAGTTCCTTCTCTCTCTCTCTGTTGTTGCTTGTTTGTTCCCCCCCCCCCCAGACAAGGTTTCTCTATATAGCCCTGGCTGTTACAGCACTCACTCTGTAGACCAGACTGCCTTGAATTGAGAGATCTACCTGCTTTTGCCTCCAAAAGTACTGGGCTTAAATAAACATGTCAAGCTAAGTAACAGTTTCTTATCTTGAAATGTGCCAATTCTTATTCAGTAAATGACATAAAAATACCTCTTCATCAGAGTAGTCTTTCACTTTTTCCCACAAGTTCCTATTAACATCAGTCAATAATTTATCTTGGTTCAATGCAGATACTTTTAATCTAAAATAAACAAAAAAGTTAATACAGGATTTAGAACTCTGCTTTAAAAAGACAGTTTAAACATACAGCCAAATTTAATTATTTCACTTTTTTCCTACATAAAAGGGACTCAGTAAACATGGCCAGCACAATTATTCAACACTTAAAGAACAGCAGTTCAGGGGCTGGAGAGATGGCTCAGTGGTTAAGAGCACCGTCTGCTCTTCCAGAGGACCCGGGTTCGATTCCCAGCACCCACATGGCAGCTAACAACTGTCTGTAGTTCCAGTTCCAGTTCCAGGCAAACACCAAGGCAAATAAATAAATAAAGTTTAAAAAAAAAAAAAAAAAAAAAAAAAGAACAGCAGTTCAGAATGTCACAATGATACTGGGGAGTGAAAAGGATCAAGAGAGTCAGAGAGGTGGGAAGGGGGTGGAGGAAGGGGCACAACAGTGAGTTGAGGCCAGGATGGGGGACAGGCATGGATAGATGACCCCAGAGACACTGGTACCTTTAGGGAAATGAGGAGGTGGAGTTGGGGGAAGAGGGGTACTGAATTCCTGAATGGGCAAAGAGTTGATTTTGAGTGTTAGGCCAGATCTAGCAGTCCACTAAGTGCCCTAAGAACACAAAGGATAGTTTACATCACTTGTATATAGGTTGCCAATTTCCTTGCAACAATGCCATACCAATCACTGTTTGACAAGACTTTTGTTACCTCACTCCTGCTTAATAAGGAGTTCAACCCCCATCTAAATCTGGAATTCCCCTACCCCCATCCTTTACTCCTTAAAAAACCCCTGCCTCAACTGAGCTCAATGCTTTCCCTGATCCAACTGCTGTGTTAGAACAGAGAGCCTAAACTTAAGCTTGCAATAAAGGCTCTTTGCTTTTGCCTACAAACTTGGACTCCTAGTGATCTCTCGGGGCTCATGAGAAATAACAAGTGCAGCAGCTCCCTAAGACAGTTTAAAATCTTCTTTCAGGCAGCAGCTGAATGGGATCCTCTAGAGACCTTGCCAGCAAACATCACCACTCACACCCCTGCCTAGAACCTTCTGTCCACTTTAAAAATTAACATTCCTACCCTTGTCCTCTCCCTACCGCTACTGGGATTCCTACTGTGTTACTCTGTAAACTTACAGCTTGAGTGTGGAAGGAGGTTTTCCCGTCCTCCTTAGGCTTTTTCCAAGAATGACTAGCCCCTGGTTCTCCATAACCTAATGAATACATCAAGGCTCAGTTCTAATGTACCTTCCTTATGAAAACCTACAGACTACTCTAGGACGACATCTTCCTACCACCATATACCTCCACCTTCACTCCCAAATCCTGGGGTTAGTCATGTATCACAACATCCAGTTTACAAACCCAAAGAGTAAAGCTGGGTGTGCTAAATAGTTTAGGCCTTTAATCCCAGGACTCAGCCAGCACTCAGGAGGCAGAAACAGGGGATCTCAAAGTTTTAAGGCCAGCTTGGTCTACATAGCAAGTTTCAAAACAACCAGGGCTACACAGAGAAAGCCTGTCTTAAAAAAAAAAAACCAAAACAGGGGATGGAGAGATGGCTCAGAGGTTAAGAGCACTGGTAGTTCTTCCTGAGGTCTTGAGTTCAATTCCCAGCAACCACATGGTGGCTCACAACCATCTATGATGACATCTGGTACCCTCTTCTGTATACTGTATACATAATAAATAAAATCTTTAAAAAAAAAGAAACAAAAAAAACCCCAAAACAAAACATACTATATCTTTGAAATGTTGTTTCAACCAATTTATATCATAATTTAATAATTGTTAAGCTGGGTGTGGTGGCACATGCCTACAATCTCAGCACTAGGGAGGAAGAAGCAGGTGAATATCTGAGTTCAAAGCCAGTGTGCTCTACAGAGTAAGTTCCAGGATAGCCAAAGCTAGACAGAGAAACCCAATCTTGGAGGGAAAAAAAAAATCTGTTTGTCTTTTTGTTCATTGGGATATGAAACATTTTACATAAATAAATTTTGACTATTCATTGTATCTGCTGTGTATAGATATTATTACTACTTTATGAAGTGGGAAAGAAGGGTAAATGACTCATGCAAGGTTACACAATTTTGTAGATGGAACTAGGTTTCCATTCATATTACACTACCAATTAATTCCATCCATTTTTCCCATGCTGCTGTTAATTAAAATACCACATTGACCATTTGTTTATTATAATCCTCCAAAAAACAATCACTTTCTTACTCTTCAATCTTTTGGCGAAGAAGCTCACAATCTTCTCTGTAAATCTGTGTCTTGGGTCCATAAACATACTGTCTCAACATCAGATCTTCTGGGGTAGGAGATGTGTTTATAGTAAACTTAAAAAGAAAAGAAAGAAAAGTGAAGTTTTTTTTTTCATTTTTATTTTATTTTTATTTTATGTGAATTGGTGTTTTGCTTGCATGTATAACTGTGTAAGGGTGTAGCCATGTGGATGCTGGAAACTGAACTCAGGTCCTCCGGAAGAACAATTAGTGCTCTTGACTGCTGAGCCATCCATCTCTTCAGCCCCGAGAAGTGAAGTTTTTAATCAATAAGAACTGGTATATTTTTCTTTTAAAATCTAAGATAGAGCCTTACTATGTAGTAGTTTAAGCTGACCTGGAATTTGTGATGCTCTTGCCTTAGTCTCTTGACTTAAGTTACATGTTTATGACACCATGTCTAGAAGAATCAGATGTTGATTTTTGTTCTTTTTCATTTTTTTTATTAATTAAAAAAGAGTCTCATACAGTCTAGGCTAGACTGGAATTCACTGTGTAGCTGAGGATCACGTTGAGCTCCTAATCCTCCCACTCCTAGAATTACAGGAGTGAGTGCAGGGTAAAACTGGCAAGCTGAAGACAAAGCCACATACAAAAAAATTAATTCTTCCCTCCTTTCTTCCCCCGTCCCTCCTTCCTTCTTTTCTTTATTAGCTGTCTTGGTACTTGCTCTGTAGACCAGGTCGGCCTCAAACTCACAAGAGATCTGCCTGCCTCTGTCTGCTTTCCTGATTTCTGGGATTATGTGTCACCACCTCCTGGCTACAGTGCTTATTTTTAAAAGTTATACAAATAGGGCTGAGTGTGTAGCTCAGTATATGGTATCTGAGGTTCTGGGTTCAGTCTCTAGGACTGTGGGGAAAAGATTATACAAAGAAATTTAAAAAGTGCTATATGAAGTTTATACATTAAGTTACAAGTTCAAACCTGAATTCAAGTCTCTAACTTCAAAGTCCACTCTTCCCTGAGTATTCAGATGAGTTAAGAATATTGACTTATGAGACTGAAAGTGGTTTAAAAATGGTTATGAGGGCTGGAGAGATGGTTCAGAGGTTAAGAGCACTGGCTGCTCTTCTAAGGTCCTGAGTTCAATTTCCAGCAACCACAAGGTGGCTCACAACCACCTATAATGAGATCTAAGTATCCTCTTCTGGCCTGCAGAGGTACATACATGCAGGCAGAACACTGTATACATAATACATAAATAAATTTTTAAAAGATTATGATTTACTTTTTGAAAATTGAGGTGGCAAGGTGGCTCCAATAAACTGTTCTCTGACTTCTAAGCATTCATATGTATGTACACATATACATATACACAATAAGTAAATATAATTTAAAAAACAATCAATACCTAAAAATTAAACTTTCCACAACAGAGCCAATCCACAGAACCTGTATATATATGCAGATGGAACTAGGTTTCCATTCATATTACACTACCAATTAATTCCATCCATTTTTCCCATGCTGCTGTTAATTAAAATACCACATTGACTATTTGTTTATTATAATCCTCCAAAAAACAATCACTTTCTTACTCTTCAATCTTTTTTTTTTTTTTTTTTAAACTTTATTTATTTATTTGCCTTGGTGTTTGCCTAGAACTGGAACTACAGACAGTTGTTAGCTGCCATGTGGGTGCTGGGAATCGAACCCGGGTCCTCTAGAAGAGCAGACAGTGCTCTTAACCGCTGAGCCATCTCTCCAGCTCCCTTACTCTTCAATCTTTTGGTGAGGAAGCTCACAATCTTCTCTGTAAATCTGTGTCTTGGGTCCATAAACATACTGTCTCAACATCATATATATATATATATATATATATATATATATATTATATATATATATATAATATATATATAGTTTGCAAGTATGCTCATGCCTGGTGACCTAACTCCAATTTAAGAATGGAGTTACACAGTTGTGAACGGCCCTGTGACTCAAACTTGGGTTTTCTACAACAGCAGATGATGCTTTTAACAACTGCTCCATGTCCTTGAGTCCACGGCTTCTTATTTTGGGAACAAAGTCTCAGGTAGAGTCCTTGGGCCTTAAAGTACATATAATCACAATTTTTAAAGTTTAAATTACATTTATCTATTATGTGTGTAAAATGCATGCCACAGCATGAATATGAAAGTCAGTTCTCGGGCGGCGGCGGCAGTAAAAAAAAAAAAAAGAAAGAAAGAAAGTCAGTTCTCTTCTTCCACCATATGGGTCCTATGGAATCAAACTCAGCCTAGTGTCAGGTTCCTTTATCTAATATGCCACCTCACTGGCTCAATTATTAGGTTCTCGTTTTGAGACCGTTTCACTGAGAGGCCCTAGCTGGCCTTAAATTCACAGAGATTTGCCTTCCTTCTATCTCTTAGTGCTGGGATTGAAGTTGCCTAGCTACAATCCTTCAATCCTTTTTTGGGAGGAGGCAGGGATTCAAGACATTTCTTTGTATAGTCCTGTCTGTCCTAGAACTAGCTCTGTAGACCAGGCTGGCCTTGAACTCAGAGAGCTACCTGCCACTGCCTCTTTAGTGCTGGGATTAAAGGTGTGTGCCACCACAGGCATGCAATCCTTCAATTTTTAAAGAGTATTTTTAAATACATAAAAAAAAAATACTACATGGCATCTCCAAGACATGGCTGATCTATTTTTTTGTTTGCTAACCAGTTAATAGCATGTGTTGCTCTTGCAGAGGACCCTGATTCAATTTCTAGCACCCACAGAGTAGCTCCCAACTATCTGCAACTGTAGGCTCAAGGAATCTTGTTATAGAAATAATTAGTTTAAAATGTGTTACATTCATTTATCCTGTGAAAAATTTGTTAAATGATACAAAGATTGTTGTATTCTTTTCTGTTGCATTTGTTTAATTCTGTAAAGCTGTATTACTGTGCCTGCCTTAAACACCTGATTGGTCTAATAAAGAGCTGACCAGCCAATAGGTAGGCAGAGAGAATAATAGGAGAAGAAATCTAGGCTCAAGAGAAGAAGAATGAGAAAGGGAGGACACCAGGGGCCGTCACCCAGCGGCACAACAAACCATCAAGGAAGAAAGGAAGAAAGACAGAAAGAAAGGTTACAAGTCCAGAGGCAAAACATAAAAGAGAAACAGGTTAATGTATGTTAGAAAAACTAACTAGAAATAAGCCAAGCTAAGGCAAGGCATTTGTAAGTAAGAATAGGTTTCCATATAGTTATTTGAGAGCTGGGTGACCAGCTTCTAAAGAGTTTAAAAGAAAAAAAGGGGGGGGCTAACTACATTTTGGCTAGCCAATATGAAGCTCAAATTAACACTTATGGCCTGGAAAAAAAAAATGGGGCGGGCATAGCTCCTTTACGAAGCACTGCTGTTCAGGGGGCAGTGCAAAATACAAAAGCAAGTTAAGTAAAAACACCTGAGCACCAGCTTCCTACAGCTAGGAAAGTTGAATGCAATTCTTGGTAACCTACCTCCAACTGGCCTCAAGCTTGCAGAGGTCCCAGCCATACCACTTTTTACTTTAAAGGGTCATTCTGTTAAAAGAGGCTAAAAGTATACCCAGAAAAGACAGATCTAGATGGTAAAAAAACAAAAACAAACCTCTAAAGAGGTTATAGTATATTTAAAATTGTGTGTAGGCCTAAGAAGAAAAAGAAAAAAGGTACAGACAACAGAAAAGAGTAAATAGCTTAAAGATAGTAAACTAAAATCTTTAAAGAGAGAAGTAACTAAAAATAAAAAGTAATTAGCCACAGTAACAATGGAAAATACACAGGGAGTTTGGATCCTACGTTGTTGTGCTAATTTTGAATATTTTAAATGCTGAAGTGTGAACAACGACAGCTGCTGGCAGCTCTTGAAAAAACAGAAGTAAACAAATGTTATGTTGAGGAAGAGGTTATACTTTTAAGACTGAGAATTCATTCCAAGTTACTGTAGATCACGTTTGATTGGGGGAGACCTCCAGAATCTTGACAGGTTATCTATATCAACAAAGATTCCAGCTGGTCTTCTCAGGACTTGGACATTACCTCAATTTTCTCAGGGATTACTAAAGATGCCTTCACCCACAGACAACAGGAAGCAGTCTAGAGAAAACAATGCCCATGTTCCCAAAGGAAGGGTGGGTGGTGATTGGTTATTTGGTGGAATATGGATGATAACATTTAGAAGAATATAGAAATATAAAATAAAAAGACAACTATTAATCTCAGATATTTTACAATGGCATGAATTTTGGTATATTGATAGAAATTTAAACTTAGTTTTGTTACACTGCATATATGTTTCTATTCTTGTTTGAAATATTGTGCTTATGCAGTTCATTGAAAAATGCAACATATAGTTAAGAAATGAGGTTAGGGGGCTAGAGAAACAGCTCAGAGATTAAGAGCACTGGCTGGCTGCTCTTTCAGAGGTTCTGAGTTCAATTCTCAGCAATCACATGGTAGCCTACAACCATCTATAATGAGATATGGTGCTTTCTATTAGCATGTAAGCATACATGGTGACAGAACACTGTATGTATAATAAATAAATATTTTTTAAAAATAAAAATGAGACTAGTAGTTAATCTATAATAATTAAACATGTAGTAACATTAGGATGTTTTCAAGGTTAAACAAGTATATTTTAGACAGGTAAATAATTTTTCAGACACTTCAAAGACCTATAGAATATGGCATTTAAGATGTTTACTAACTTAAGGTTTTTCATGTCAATGAGTCACATCTGCTCCTGGCAGCACCAATGTCATAAAAGGATGATGGACATTGAAGAACCTCTATATGGAGTTTGCTTTCAATGTGGAAAGGCTAGCCATCTGGGCAAGAAACTGCTCTTGCATTAACTGCTGCTGACAGTATCCTGTACAAACTGGACAGATAACACACAGAAAAAAAAGACCGTTGAATACTGTCAATGCAAGACAAGACAGTCTTTTGAGATTCCTGCTTCACGGAACAGTCTGTCAGATATTTGGTAGGACACAGAGAAAAGCAACTGACAAACTTTGCCAATACAAGGTGGGACAGTCCTTCAAATTTCCTGCTCCACTGAAAACACTGCCAGCTATTTTAAGCCTGTAGGCTGAAGATGGAAATTTTGGGTGACTGTTCAGGAGGCCAGATGTCTTTGTTAGGTAATACTACATTCTTTGGGGGTCTTTGATGGAATTAAAGACTAAATAGAGTTATAGTTTCCCTTAATTATGAAAGAAACTAAATTAGGTATAAAACTTTGGAATTACTAAAATAAAGAATGGAGTATTTTCTCTAAATTTGCTAAATACAAATGGACTTAATAATGTAAATGTAATTCTTACTTGATAACTGTTTTATTATGTTAAACTTAAAACTTGCATTTTTATTTAAACAAAAAGAGTAAAATATTGTGGAGAGTTATAATTGTGGAGAAGTTTGTTATGTTTGTTTCTGCTGCTTTTTTTAATGATGCAAAGATGTTAGCCTGGGGTCAGGAGGCTGAGTAAGCAACTAGATGATAGGAAGTGGTAGGGAGAAATTAAGTGTATCAAGGGTTCTTAAATGAGAGTTGAACAGAAGGATGGTCCCTTTCTTCCAGACAAGCAAGGAGAGAAGATAAACTACTTGCTATTAAGTATTTCTGAACAAGCAGAATTTCACCTCAACCTTTGAATCTTGAGACATATAGAAAGATAGAGACTTAATAGTTTCCTTCAGCTGCTTGACAGAGCTGGTGCCTGAGGGAACAGAATTCCCACCTGAACGTGGCTCTTGTGGCTGATCTAATGATGGTACCTGCAGAGTTGCAACTGTTGTTGGAACAGCAACAATTGCATAAGGTGCAGCCACTGTATTAAATGCAAAACAACAGGATCTGATGCTTTCTTCTGGCCTCCTTGGGCATTGCACACATGTGATCCATAAACATACATGCAGACAAAACATCAATATATATAAAATAAAATAAATTTAAAAAAAATAAAGCACACAATTACATACCTAGTAAAATACCAGAAATGTTAATGGATAAAGGGTTCATGTACTGTAAAACATGGTGAGTAGTTTTTATTGTACTCATTGGGAAGATTAATTTCTGGATCATGAATTTGGGACTATGTATGTGTACAAGGCATTTTTTAATTCATTTTGGTTAAGTGTCCAACTTACATAATCAATACTTGGATACTTCAGGCCGAGGAGTTCATCAACCTAATTATACTTTATGAGTTGTAGTACTTTAGCTTGCACCACTCTACAAACATGCATGAGCCATGGAAGGCAATAAAACCATCCTCCACCAGTGCAGCCAGCGAAGATCTTACAACATGTAAACATATAAAGGAACTGCAAACATTGTCTATGAAGGGTAGCAACACCTCTGTTCCTACCAAGAACATTTTCCCTACTACCTCTACTCTAAAAAGACTCAAAGTCATCCAAGTCCTGGGACAGATGCACTTTAAAAAAAAAAATTATTGGGGCTGGAGAGATGGCTCAGAGGTTAAGAGCACTGACTGTTCTTCCAGAGGTCCTGAGTTCGATTCCCAGCAAAACCACATGGTGGCTCACAACCATCTATGATGAGGTCTGGCGCCCTCTTCTGTAAAACTGTATGCATAATAAATAAATAAATCAAAAAAAAAAAAAAAAAGAAAAGAAAAAAAAAGAAAAAGAAAAAACTTGTAAGAAAAAAAAAATTATTTAGTTTCATTTTATGTGCACTAGTGTTCTGTCTGCATGTACAACTATGTAAGGGTGTCAGATGTTGGAATTACAGACAGTTGTTAGCTGCCATGTGGATGCTGGGACTCAAACTCAGGTCCTCTGGAAGAACAGTCAGTGCTCTTAACTGTTGAGCCATCTCTCCAGCCCCTGCACTTTTTTTTTAAACCTCTCTCTACTTTAAGATTTTTTTGAAGTATCTTTTCTTTTTGAGCATAGTTTAGCTCTTGATACCAAGACTTGCAGATACTGTCAGTCATACCACTGAAGGAGAAAAAAAACATAAATGTCAAACTGGGAGTGTTGCCAACCTGGATACTCACTTGAGATCTCATCTCCAAAGACATCACTGGAGTATTTTAAAGCAGTTACAACTGGTATTATAACAAGAACAACAATGTGAGGAAAGGAAGCATCACCAGGGTATACAAATTAAGGTTGTTAGACTTGGCAACTAGGACTTCAAGCAGGTAGGCAGGCCTCTATCAACTGAGCTACATCCCTGGTTTATAGTTTTGTCTTTTAATAAATGCTTGCTCTGGGGGCTGGAGGGATGGCTCCGTAGCTAAGAGCACTGACTATTTTCCCAGAGGACCTGTGTTCCATTCCCAACATCCACATGGCAGCTAACAACTGTCTGTAATTCCAAGATCTGACACCTTTACACAGTTATACATGCAGGTAAAACACCAATTCACATACAATAAAAATAAATAAATAGATAAATAAATAAATAGATAAATAAAATAAATGCTTGCTCTGGTGCAACTTAATGGTTTTTTAAGTATGATGTATTTTAACTGAGATGAATATCTTGCCAAGAAATTACACCTACTTTGGCTGGGAGATTGCTCTGCCTGGGTTTCTGTATTAAGATGTGGACTTGAAGAAGTATGAAAAACTCCTTTATTGTAATTTGTCCATTCTTGAGTTTCTAAAAAAAAGAAAAAAAAGTAAGCTCATTTTGAGTCTAACTATACCTTTCATTTCTAAATAGCTTAATCTACCAAGTTATGGAAATAGCCAAACATTAGTAAACTTTTCTTAAGTTGATTTTTATACAAAATTATTACTGCTATTATTATTAAACACGGTATCCCTCTGTAGCTCAAATTTACTATGCGGCCCAATATGGTCTGAAATTTATGATCTTAGTCTCTCTAGTAGAATAAAAAATGTGGACCACCATATCCATCCTACCATTTTTATTTTTTTAAGATTTATTTATTTTGTATACACATGCCAGAAGAGGGCACCAGATCTCATTATAGATGGTTGTGAGCTATCATGTGGTTGCTGGGAATTGAACTCAGGACCTTTAGAAGAGTAGCCAGTGCTCTTAACCTCTGAGCCATCTCTCCAGCCCCCCACCCATTCTAACATTTTTAAGATAATTTTCAAAACTCAGTTTGTCTCTTAGTATTAATTTCTACTAACTAGGCTCTAGGTGCTGATCCCCTCCAAAACTCAAAGTCATATGTTAATAGTATGTGGTCATATTCCCAAGGTCATGTGTTAATAGTACGTGGTGGCCTACATATTTATTCTACTAGAATTATCTATAATTGGATGGGGTCATAATGTTGAAGTCCCCAGGATTGCATAAGTGGCTTTATAAGAGGAAAATGGACTCAATTTGGAAAGCTTGCTCTTTTGCCGTGAGATGCTGGGTCACTTGGAGATTCTGTAGAATTCCTCCAGCCTGTCAGGAGAGGGAGGGGAAGGTCCAGGTATAGTGGCACAAACATTTAATCCCAGCACTTTCAGATCCCAGGGAGTTTAAAGCCAGCCTGGTATACATAGTAAATTCTAAACCAGTAAGGGCCAGCAAGGGCTACATAGTAACACAAAGAAACAAACAAAACAAAAACCATTATGAGAAGCAGTGGCCTACGGGATGGCTCAGTAGGTAAGGGCACTAAGCACCAAGCCTGACAGCTTGAGTTTAGTCCCTGAGACGCACATGATAGAGAGACAAATTTCTGCAAGTTGTCCTCAGTCACATGTGTACTGTGACATATATACACTCACACCCATACACTTTAAATACATGTAAAAACAAAGGGAGAAACATACCTCCCTCAAACTCTCTTCACAGATACTGTCACTGAGAAACTGTGACTCCATTTGGCTATTGCGTTGTGCTAGAAGAGGAAAGCAAGATTTAAATAATGGTGTACACCTTCAATCCCAACAGTGACAGGCAGAAGCAGGTAGATTTGTGAGTTTAAGACCAAACTGGTCTGCATAGCCCATTATAGGCAGTCAAAGCTACATAGTGAGACATTATACCAAAAAGAAACCAAAACTAAAATATAAAATTAATTTTAGTTATTGTGGTGGTTTGAATAGGTATGGACCCCATAGGCTCATGTGTTTGAATGCTTGACCCATAGGAAGTGGAACTATTAGGTGGTATGGCCTTGTTAGAGGAAGTGTGTCCCTGTGGAGGCAGGCTTTGAGGTCTCATATATACTTAAGTCATGCCCACTGTGAGAGTTTGCTTCCTGCTGCCTGAAAATCAAGATGTAGGACTCTTAGCTCCTTCTCCAGAACCATGCCTGCCTGCATACTACCATGTTCTGCCATGAAAATAATGGACTAAACTGGAAGCCACCCCAATTAAATATTTTCCTTTATAAGAGCTGCTGTGATCACAGTATCTCTTCACAGCGACAGAAACCCTAAGACAGTTATCTTTCAGATTTATGTGCTGTTCATAATGCTGATGTTTCTATCTACTACAATGTTTCTAGGAAGCTATTTACTTATAAGACAAAGTATCCGTAATATAGTTTTAAGGCTCCATTCAGTATTTTCCCACTAGAAGCTTTTGGATGAAATGAACTATTACTCTGTAGTATAACACTTGCCATTTCATTAAAAAAAAATTTAAAAAATCAAATGTAGGTGAAATATTGTGTTACTTATCAACTTTATAACCCTGAAAGGGTTCATATATCATTCAAATATTTCCAAAACTGAAATATACTTATTAATCAAAGATTCAAATAACTCTTATTATTTACCTTCATAAAGACCTTGCTGGTAGCTAGCCAAGTGGTGGTGGTGAAGACCTTTAATCCCAGCACTCAGGAGGCAGAGACAGGCAGATATGAGTTCAAGGCCAACCTGGTGAGATCCAGGAGAGCCAGAGTGTGTGTGGGGGGGATTTTTTTTTTTAAAGATTTATTTTATTTATTATGTATACAGTATACAGAAAAGGGTACCAGATGTCATCATAGATGGTTGTGGGCCACCATGTGGTTGCTAGGAATTGAACTCATGACCTCTGGAAGAGCAGACAGTGCTCTTAACCTGAGCCATCTCTCTAGCCCCCTTTTTAATTTTTTATTTATTTTTTTTAACATTTATTTTATTTAGGTGTGGGGGTGAAATCTTACTGCTAATATCTGGAGAGATTCCATCAGTCTTGATTGAATCCTGATCACTGCTGCAACTAGATGGAGTCCTGCTCAGGCTTTTCATCAATACACTGTTGACATTTTTATTGACATCCCCTTCAGTAGAATGATCAAAAATCTGAAATTACCAAAGAAACATCAGCATACAGGTGAGTGAAATGGCTTAGTCAGTAAAGGCACTTGCTATGTAAGCCTAGTAACCTAAGTTCCATTGCCAGAACCCATGTAAAAGCAAAAGAAGATAACTGACTTTATAAACTGTCCCATGATATCCACATGCATACTGTGACATGTTCCTCCTTACACATTATGCATGCACATATGTGTGTGCTCATGTGCATACTATATTTTATTTACATAGTTAAAAACATCAGCATAACTTTATGAGCTTGTTATTTACAGAAACTAAATACTGAACACCAACAAAAATACTATTTCTAACAAAATTTATCTATATAATTCATATATAGTAAGTTATTAAAGTAGAATATCATGCAATTTAGGCCTTTAATGATAGTTTATGTGCTGTGAAGTATGAACAAACTGTTTCTTAGATATACTTGAGTTATAGAAAGATACCATAAGTTATCAAATGTCAAATTTTGCAATGATTTAGCTTCTAGTCATCAATAGGTAAACTACATCAAAAGAGGAAACTAGAGCCTGGATAAAGGTGCTTGCAATGCAAGTATGAGGACTGGAGTTCTCATATACATATATACACAGCTGGGCACAGGGGCATGTACCTGCTATCCCAGGATAGGAAGGCAAAGAAGGGAGGAGGGTGGAGGTCAGCAGACCCCAGGGGTTCACTGGCCAACACAGCTGTTTTGTGGTGAGCTCCTGGTTCAGTTTGAAATTTGGTCTCGATCTCAGAATAAGATGGAGAATGATAGAGGATGACATCTGATATCAACTTCTTGCCTATACACTCCATGTATACACACTCACAGGCACACACACCCATATAAAAAATATATTCCCCAATACACACAAAAAAAAATGCAGACTAGAATATTCAGTGTACACATTAGCCCTTAGAGTAGAGAGAAGAAATGCATTTCTGGCCCCTAGCTCATGAAGATTCATTTAGACAAAAACCAAATAAATCATGAAGCCCTGCTTTTATCATTTAACTTAAGCATAACTGTTTTAACCCCAGCACTCAGAAGGCAGACAGATCTGACTATGAGTTCAAAGTCTGTTCTACAAGTCAAGTTTCAAGCCAGCCAATACATTATAATGAGATTTTGTCTTATAAACAAAAAGAAATACCAAAAAATTTGATTTAGCTTCAAACATCATTTTCACACACCCTTTTTTCTTTTTAAAGTAGAATCTTGCTGTGTTGCCTAGTCTATTCTCAAATTATCTCTGAGTTCCAGGACTTGCGGTTCTACAGAGAGTTCCAAGACAGCCAAGGCTACAAAGAAAAACCCTACCTCAAAAAAAAAAAAAAAATATATATATATATATACATATATATATATAGTAATCAGTATTTGAACAAAATACTAATTTTCATAAAAATCTAGCCAGATTTAAGTATTATATTACTATTATAGTTTCTCACACTTTTGGCATCATCTCACCTCACAGCCACAGAAATTATTTTCTATGCTTACTTATATTGGATTTGTTTAGCCCACACATCTCTCAAGTTTACTTGAACTTAGTGTAGGCTGGCTTCAAACTCATGATCCTTCTACTTCGGTCTCCTGACTGCTGGAATATTAGGCATGTGCTATTATACCTAGCTATTTATGTGGCTCTTTTCCTAAAAGATTTATTTTCATTTTTAATTATGTATGTGTGTTTATGTCTGTGTGGGCACATACACATACAAATGCAGGTACCTGGGAAGACCAGCAGAGGGTGTTGAATTCCCTTGCATAACAAATAGTTATGAGGTACCTGATGTGCTGAGAATTGAACTTGAGTACTTTACAAGAGATGTTCCTAACTACTGAGCCTCCTTATATATTTAGTTTTTTTGTTGTTTTGTTTTTTTAAAAAAAGATTTATTTTTATGTGTTTTGCCTGCACATATGTCTGTGTGAGGGTGTCATCCCCTGAAATAGAAGTTAAAGACAGTTGTGAGCTGCCATGTGGGTGCTGGGAATCGAACTCAGCTCCTCCGGAAGAGCAGTCAGTGCTCTTAACCACTGAGCCATCACTCCAGCCACTTAAGATGTTCTTTCAATAAATAAACTTTTAAAAATCTTAGTTTGCTTTGAAGTATGGAGCTTGAACTAGGCATTCTTCCAGTAACTAAAGAAATGGGCTTTTTGACTTTGTCAAGCTTTTCCTTCTGCAGTTTGTGCCAGTTGCCATGTCAGAGGAACAGCGGGTGCCAATGTCAGGTGTCAGCTTATCAGCAGACAAATCACTAGGATAGATAAAGCCCCCAAACCACAGACTTTAGAATGTCTTTTGTTCCTGCTGTGCCTTTACATGTTTGCTGCTGCCATCTTTCTCTGCTATTTGGTATGGTGTGAATGGGTGTAAAGAGATCCCCACTACCTATAATGTAGTGTGTTTGTTTATCCCATGGAAACATCCCATTCTACTGGGCATTTTTACTTGTGGATTATTATGAAGATTTTTTTTCCTAAGCTGTACTGTCTATTTGATACTAATAATGTTGATTTAAATAGTTTTGTGATGATTAAAAATATAAATAAAGCATCACAGAGCTAGAACACATGAGTTTCTATTGAAAAGCTATATAGATTGTGGCTTATGTTAATGATTAATAAAAACAATTCTCAGTAGCCCAGCTAGTTTGAATTCTTTTCATCTTAAATGTTAGATGTGTTCACAGGTTTCATAGTTGAAACAAAACTTTGAAAATAAAGTTAGACTAAGAAATTTTGTCAAATAGCTTTGAGGTTAAAAAACCCAAGAAAAGAAATCTAAAGTTCTAGAAAGGCACATAGTTGAGTGAGGAATTCTTTGAGGTCAAGGAAAAAGAACAAAGCAGCCCAATTATCATTAGCTGCCATGACCTTCTTGCTAGGATTGGTTGATGATCAAAGGTGATGATTAATTTCTTATATTTTTGCCCTCAACTTCCTGATATAAAAAAATTTGATGAGTGGATATATACCCTAAAGATTTAAAGTAGAGCTGATACTTTTTCACATATAAAAGTTTAGATTTGTGATTTCTTTAAGATTCCTATACAAATTATCATTCAAGATAAATAATAAAGTGATTAGTCCTTTGTAATTGGAAAATGCAGCCTGCCAGTAAAAGAGTATCTTGCATGGCTAAACACTGTTAATCTATAACAAGTTGCTTGGGCACATGGATTCTTTCTTGGGATAATTTGTTTTTCACCTGTAATATGTCAAATATTTAATCATGTAAGGAATATGGAAAACATGCCTTTTTTTTTACTTGTATTCATTGTAATCTTTCACTTGAAAAACAGAATGTAATCACATTGTAATTTTTATATTGCCTGAAAGATTTTGCTGGGGTATAAAAGTTTTAAGAGAAAGAATAAAGTTAGAGTTAAAATGAGTTAGAAGGGAAACATTAAAAATGAGAGAATAAGGAAGAATAGAGTTAGAAGGAAAACTTCAAGAATAGAGAAAAAAGAATAAAAACTAGAGTTAAAATGAGTTAGAAGAAAAATATCAGGAACAAGAGTTAGAAGAAAAATATTAATGAGAAAGTTAGAAGGAATTAGAAGGGAAACACCAAGAATAAACATAGGAGAAAAACTTTAAGAATAAAGGTAGTTAGAAGGAAACAAAAAATAAAAATAGAGTGAGAAGGAAAACATCATGAATGAGAGAATAAAGACAGAGTTAGAAGAAAAACATCAAGAGAGACAGAAGGGGCATTTCTGGGTAGAGATAAGAGAATACAGAATCAGAATAGGAAAGAAAAAAAATTTTCAGAAATCATCAAGAGGGTATGAGTGTTTTTTTCTTTTTCCTTTAAAAAAAAAAAAAAAAAAAAAAGGTCATAGTACCCACCAACTCTGTGGATTCCCTTTGAGCCCTGTGATGCTGGCGGCTGACCCCTGAGGCATCAATAAGTTTGAATAATAGGAAGGCTTTTTATTCCTCAGATATTTGTAACACAGAAAGTTTCATTTCAAGGTAGCATATGCCTATAATCCCAGCACTTAGAGGATGAAGTCAGTATGGACTACATAGTTAAACATTATCTTAAAAAAATAAAGGTAGAGGCTGCAGAGATGGCTCAGTGGTTAAGAGTGCTGACTGCTCTATCAGAGGTCCTGAGTTCAATTCCCAGCAACCATATGGCAGCTCACAACTGTTTCTCACTCCACTTCTAGAGGATCTAAGACCTTCATACAGACACATATGCAAGCAAATCACCAATGCACAAAAGTAAAAATAAATAAATCATTAAAAAAAAGATTTAGAAAAATAAATAAGTAAGTAAGTAAATAAATAAATAATAAATAAATAAATAAGTGTGTATGATGAACCTGGCATGCTGCCTTTAATCCCCAGACTCAAGAGGCAGAAGTAGATCTCTGTGAGATCAAGACCAGCCTAGTCTACAGAGTGAGTGAGTTCCAAGACAGCCAGCACTATAACACAGAGAAACCCTGTCTCCTAAAACCAAAAGAGGGAGGGAAATGTGTTAGTTAGATAACTCAATAAATAAAGCACTTACATGCAATCTGATGACTTGAACTTTATCCCTAAAACCTGTATCTAGTTAGGAGAAAACCAACTCCACAAAATTGTCCTAGCTCCATAGATGCACCGTGCCTTATTTTGTGCACGCGTGCGCGCGCGCGCACACACACACACACACACACACACACACACACACAGAATTATCAAACTATATATTACCTCCTCAAGAGAATCTTATACACAAAGCAATACTGACAAATCACCAGGAAAAGTGACTAAATATTTAGAATTATACAAGTTTGACATAGTATTATAGAATATATCTGTAATTTGAGCACTTGGGAGACAGACAAGAGAATTGCAAGTTTGAAGCTATTCTGGGCAATAAAGTAATAAACTGTATCTCAAAAAGTTAAAATACAGTTCTAACCTTGGATAATATTTGCACAACTTTTTTTTTCTTTTTGAGACAGTGTTTCTCTTGTCCTGGCTGTCCTGGAACTCACAGAGATACACCTGCCTCTGCCTCCAAATTACTGGGATTAAAGGTGTGCACCACCACCACCAGGTTTTTTTTAATACAATTTTTAATTCCATTTTTGTGGACATTTGCCACTGCAAATTATTTATTTGTTTGTTTGTTTATTTGAAATAAAGTCTTGCTGTATATCCCAGGCTGGCTTCTAAGTCACAGCAATCTTCTTTACCTCAGTCTTCAGAGTGATGAGATTATAGAGAAGGCCACCACAACATTATTTTAAAAGTCTCTTACCAATTGACCCCTGAAAATTCTATACAGGAATATTTCTCTAAACTATAGTAAGTAGAAATAGTTTCTGCTCACATAGAAACTTAAAATTCAAAAACATTCACCCATTTTAAAACAAAAATACAGCTGAGTATAATAGTATAAACCTGTAATCCTAACACTTAAGAAAATTACAGTAGAATTCTAGAGCATCTATCTCAAAAGCAAAAATAAAAAATTCAAGATCGTTTTTTGGTTCCACACAACTTACCTCCTGATCTTGTATACTATTGTGTGTTCTGATTTTTTTCTCATTTGTAACATTATCTTCTTCTTGTACCCAGGTTCTTTTTTTGGCACTGCAGGTTTCTATTTTGTTTTCAGATGGTAAAATTTCTCTACAGTCTGTGTCAATCTGAGCCTTTTCGTCAATGTCTAGGCTAACAGAGTCTGAGGAAAGAATCTCATCAGGCCATATAGGGAGATTTTCCTCATTTATATACTGAGATGGACTCAAGTTCAGTCTGGCTGCAACAGATGTAATGCCTGAATCTTTACTAGAGACTGGCTGAGTTTGAAAGCAATTTAAGTCAGTTGCATCCGCTGGCATCAGCTTCAGGTCATCAACACCAGTAATACTACAATTTCTCTTGTTTGGCAATTTAGGCAAAAAGATTCCCAATGAGCATCTTCTCGTTTTGTCTTTGACAGCTGTCTTTAGTGATACAGAGGTAGTGTCAACTCCATCATGAAGATTTTTACTGTCTTCATCTCTACCATCACTGAAGCCTAGGTCAGACATTCCTGTAGCTTGCACTGTACTCATGTGATTATGTGCCTGATTTCCTGCTTCAAGTAACTGTTCTACAGGAGGTAATACATGAACAGTTTCGAAATCTAAAACCTCTTCAGCTTTTCTATTCAAATTACTCAGACTTGGCTTGACAATACTAAAACACGAAACATTCGGTGAAACTATAGGATCTGAGACTTTTTGAATACAGGTATCACCTTCAGGACCATTCAAGTGTTCTGTTCTTGCCATTCCCAATTTAGTATGTTCATGAAGTTCTTTTTCTTTGGCTTGACAATCAATGAAAACAGTATGGGACTTGGTGACATCCAAATCACCAAGATTATCTACAAACATTACAGTTTTGTCCATAGGCATAGTACTTATTTTATCTGCTGGGTCAGTTTTATATTCTGAAGCAGTGATTTGACTTCTAGAGATCTCCATGTCCTCTGGCCTGTGTGCAGACAAAACTGGTTTAGAAGTTCCTGCCAATGGCACAACACTGAAGTCCTCTCCATCTTCCAGGCTAGTTTCATGAATTATCACCACAGAACTCTGAGTAGTATCTCTATTATTATCATTTTCTGGAAAGGTAGTAGTTTTGTTGTTGTTGAGCCTAAGGCTTTTTCTTCTCTGAGTTTTGTCTGACAGTTCATTCAGAAATCCAGGATTTTGTACATTTTTGTCATTTTTCCAAGTGGCTAATTTAGATGTCTCAGGGTCATCATTAGTGTCTTTTCTAGGCCCACTATTAAACCTTTCTTCCACTACTGTTAGCTGGCTACCTTTTGCTGATGGATGATTGATTTCTTCAGCAGGAGTAGACATCCCTTTGGGCTTTTGTAGGCATTCCTTCTTGGATAATTCAAAGCCAAGTGTGTCTGGAAGCACACTTTTCGCCTCTACTTGATAGTCAATGAAAATTGTATGGGATTTTGTCATTTCTAGTTCCTCATGACCTTCTATAGATGTCACAGTCTTATCCAGGGGGCTAGGAGTTATTTCATTTGGTGAAATAATTTTGCATTCTAAAGCAGTTGTGTGACTTCTAGTGATTTCCATTTCATCCTGTCCACATGCATACAAAATGGTTTTAGAAGTTCCTGCCACAGGTACTAAATGAGAATCATATTTATCTAATAAAGATCTATGGTTTATTTTCACTGTGTAACTCCTGGTGATATCCATATCATTCTCATTACCCTCTGAAAATAAAATAGTTTTATCAAGTTTTAGTCCACCAGCACTTTTTCTTCCACACATTTTGACATTTTGCTTTTCCTTCAGAAATTCAGGCTTCTGGATAGTTCTGTCCTTTAATATGTCCATATCATTCGTTGTTACTACTCTAGTTTTTTCCACAGGAAAGTTTGCATCTATCTGTCTGTTTACTGTTGTGAACTGGCTGTTTGTGTGGTCTAAATTAGTCTTACTTTGTTCTTGTATTTCAGAAGGACCAAACCCAATTACAATAGTGTGGCTCTTAGTTAGATCCATAGTTTGTTCCTCCTCTGAAGAAATTATCTTACCACGAGAACAGTCAGGTGTGGGACCATCTAAGTTTTTCCTCTGTGGCTCAAGAAGTTTAGAATTCTGGTCTTGTACTGTATGTCCTTGTGATACTTGAACATCCAGACATGTACCAGAAGAGGATATGTTATGGTTTGTTGTTATGTCCTGATTATAATCAACTGACAGAGGATACTTTTGATCAAGACAAGATGAAATCTCCAAAATTGGATGTTTTTCTTTTCTTTGGTTGTCAGTTAGGATATTTTGGGATATAATGCTTCTTGGCTGGAATGGTTGGGTAAGACTTTTAGTCATTTTTTCCCACTCATCTGGAGAGCTTTTGCTATGAGAGTAAGATTTAGTAACACTCTTTGAAGCTAAGTCAAAAGTTGTAGGAATACCTTGACTTAACTTACTTGTATGACTTTTAGTCAAATCCATATCTTCATCTGCTAAAAGTTCAATCCTTTTGTCAGCCAATGAAACAGATGAAATGTTTGTCAGGCTTTGTTGTAATCTTTCCTTAGATACTTGAGGAACTTTAATATAGTTTACATTCATTTTCTCATCTTCTGACATAGTTACATGATTTTGGAGCATCGTTTCTTTTTTAAATATTGGTATAGCTGTAATTTCTTTTTTAATGTTTTCTTGATCTTGTTTGAATATCTCATTATCTATTACAACTGTGTGACTCTTGGTAATGTCCATGTTATCCTCTTCTGAATAAATAGTTTTCTCTATGAGTGGGACAGCATTTGAACTGGTACACACTTTAGAATAATTACCATCAGGCTTCAGCAAATTTTCTTCCTCTTTCACACTTAATAGACAATTAGTCAGTTCCATTGCATCATTGTTACTAGAATAAAAAATTGTCTTATAACCTTGAATAGTTGGACTAGACCATATAGATTTTGAGGTTTCAGCCAATGTGCTGGCACCTTGATTAAAAGTCTGTGTGACTGTATGAGTTTCTGACTCCATATTATGACTTTTGGTAATGTGAATTTTATTTTCAGGGTTTGAAAAAGAGTCTTGAAAAGCAGTATTTAGCTTATCCTTAAGGACTGTTTTCTTTTGTGGAACTTTCATTTCATCAACTGTTGTAACATTCATCATGACATTTTGAGTTTCAGTTTCTCTTTCAGATAAATTATTTTCTGATGGCAAAACCTGTATTGTATAGTTAGCTGTCAACTCCATACACTCATTGCCATAAATTGTAGTATCATCTTTAAATCCTCCTAAGTTATCCTCCCTGGATGGAGGATTCCAAGTCTGAATAGAGGCTGTATGACACTCGGTCAAATTCATCCCATCATCTTGTTCTCTAAAGATTCTAGTCCTGTTACTATTATTTTCATCTACATTAAGAGATGCATGCATTTGATGTGTAGAAGAGGCACTGTTTGATTCTTTGGAAAAAATAGGTATTTCAGAATTTTCCTTATCAAGAGAAATACTGTATTTTTCTGTTTTCAATCTTTTTATGAAGTCAGAATTTATGTTTTCTGAGAAATTATTCTGACTTGTGGAAATTGTGGAGAATTCCAACTCCTTTTTAATTCTTGAATTTTCAATATGATGCTTTAAATTCTCCAGAAAAGATGTAGTATCTATCTTTGTGAAGTTTTTACTTTGAGTACAATCTGAAAGGCCTTTGCTAATCATTACAGTGTGACTTGCGGTCAGGTCCATTTGGTTTTCATCTGAAAAAATGACTGTCTGGTCATTTGCATGTTTCCTTTCATGGTTGTAGTCTATAACTGGAAACTATAGTGAAAGAAAAATAGAAAAAAATAAGACTAAATATAAATTTATAAAGTTTATTATTTTATTATCTTACGTGTATGGATGTTCTCCCTGCATGTTCGCCTATGTACCACTTGCCTGCTTAGTACCCATGGAGGGCAGAAGAAAGTGTCAGATTCCCTGGAACTGGAGTTACACATAGCTGTGAATTGCTATATGGATTCTGGGAATCAAACCCGGGTCATTTAGAAGAGCAGCCAGTGATCTTATCAACTTAGTCATTTCTCCAGCTTCAAAAATGTACGTTTTGAAAAAAGTATTTTATACTTATATACTATATAAATGTAATTAGTAATGGTTTCAAGCTGTATTGGTTTATTTCAATCAATGGTGTAGTATATTAGATGTAATTTTTAAAAACTTATTATTTATTTTATGTATATGGGTGTGAGTCACCATGTGGTTGCTGGGAATTGAACTCAGGACCTCTGGAAGAGCAGCCAGTGCTCTTAACCACTGAGTCATCTCTCCAGCCTCCCATAATTTTTTATTACATTTTTTTCTAGGGCTAGGGATGTAGTACAATTGGTGGAATGCTTGCTTATCATGCATAAAGCCCTGTGATCAATCCCCAGCACAGCATAGACCATATTTGTTAATCCACACCTAGAATCCCAGTACTCAGGAGATACAAGCAGGAAGATCAAAAGTTCAAGGCACCTGGGCACAGTGGTTATGTCTTTGATTTCAATAATCTGGAAGGCTGAGTTAGGGAATCTCTGTAAGTTTGAGACCAATCTATTCTACATAGTGATCTCCAGGACAGCAAACACTATACAACCCAGTGATACTTTGTCTCAAACATCAATAACAAAAAAAGTGCAAGGTCATTCTTGGTTACTAGTTAAGTTTGAGGTCAGACTGGGTTGAGGACCCTGTCTCAAACATTTAAAAAAAAAAAAAAAAAAATGTGGTGTGGAGAATATAAAGTCTCTCAGTAAATTACTTTTTGGTATTTTAGGAAAAATTAAAATTCAAAGGTAATTATATGCCTTCCACACTAAATAAAAAATAAAAAGCTCTGAACTTATGAATGCAACCATAATGACTATAAATGTATTGAGCAGGTCACCCCAACTCTAAATAAAGTCTTAGAAAGGCATAGGTACATGATGGCTAATACGCATTATACTCTGTACTTTAGAAGTTCTATTTTTGAAGATACAAACTCTAATTTTTTGTTATTCAAAGTACAGTCTGGGGACCTGCTGCCAGTATCATTTAAGAAATAGACACATAGATTCTTGGGGCTGAAAAAATAACTCAGCAGTCAGGAGCACTTTCTACTCTTTCTGAGGATCAAGGTTCAGTTTTCAGCACCCACAAGGGCAGCTAGCAACTGCCTGTCTCTAACTCCAGTTCCAGGGGATCTGGTGCACTCTTCTGGCTTCTCTGGGCACCAGGCATGCACATGGTACAAATACATACATGAAGTAAAACATTAACACACATTGTAAGAAATTAAGAAATGAGAAATATTATCTCTGAAGAGTTTACTCTTTTCAACAAGATACAAATTCATCTGTGTACCAACACACAATACATACACACATTTTCTGTGTGTATGACGCTGGATATTGAGTACAGATTCTTATACATACTAAACAAGCTACCACTGAGCTATATCTTGAATTTAAAAAAAATCTATATTTTAATGAAATTGAGATTTTTATGTGCTCATTAATGTTTGAAAGATCTTGGTATTAGTCAAATTGGATCTAATTGTCATCAATTAATTAAAAATATAGGAAGTTTTTATAGACTGAGAATTTACTTTGATAAATTATCTCAAATTATACATTATCATAGCATTTTCTGTTATTTAACTGTCAGAAGTTAAATTATGAAGATACTTGCATAATCTCATACCTCCTTTTGTTGTTTCTGGGTCTGAATAGGAGCACAAAGTAATGTGTTCATACCTATGGAACAAACCAAAAAGAATATAGTAAAAAACAAACAAACAAACAAAAAACAAAACAAAAACATAATGTCAGGAGTCTGATTTTCTTTTTTAGGACCTTCATCAATGAAATGCATTTACTAGTGGCCTGGTTGCTTGGCTGTCAACTTGACACAGCTAGATTTATCTGAAAAGAGGAATCTCAGTTGAGAAAATGTAAGTCTATAAGGCATTTCCTTAATTCATTCGTGTGAGAAGGCCCAAATACTGCAGGAGGTAACATTACTGACTAGATGCTCCTGCTCTGCCTCCCTGTTGTTCCTGTCCTGTCTTCCTATCATACTGGACTATGACTATAAACGAAAATAAACTCTTTCCTCACCAAATTGATTTTGGTGCTTAATATAGCAATAGAAACCTTATTAAAACAACCAGTTACTAAGCTTCTAAGGACTTATGAGCTAAATATAGAACATTTAACCCATATTTTCCTCCCCCAATCCTTTTCCCACGCTGGCAATCAAATCCAGGACCTCACACATGGCAAGCAAGCATTCTATTACTAAGTTATACTGCGGGCTTTTTCTAATGAAAATAATTTATTTTGGAAATAAAATATTTTATCTGTGTTAGTAATTTTATCTACCTTTTTGAGTTTTTAAGACAGTGTCTATGATGTCTTGGCTGGCCTGGAACTCAATCTGTAGACTAGACTAGACTTAAACTCATAGAGATCTACCTACCTCTGTCTTTCAAATGCTAGAATTAAAGGTGTGTGCCCCCACACCTGGCATTATTTTTTATATTTTGTCTCTTGTATCCCAAGTTGGACTTGAACTTGCTATGTAACCAAGGATGACCTTGAAGTTCTGATCCTCCTGCCTTCACCTCCAGGATGTTAGGATGTGTACACTACATCTGTTTCATCTGTTTATCAAATTTTTAAGGTTTATTTATGTTATACATATGAACGTTTTACCTGCACCAAAGAATCTAGAAGAAGCAAAAGGTATATGATTAAGTTCGGTCATACTCACCAGTAATTGTACAATAATTATCATCTAAATTCTTATTCCTTAAAAAAAGAAAAAAAAAAACAGGAATTATATCCCAAGTAATTATGAAGAATTGCAGAGTTGAAGGAGTAAGAAAAATAGCCAGGCATAATGGCACATGCCTTTAATCACAGCATTTGAGCGGAAGAGGCAGGCAGATATCTGTGAGATGAAGGCCAGCCCTGGTCTATAAAATGATTTCCAGGATAGAGCTAGAGAAGTGAGATCTTATCTCAAAACAAAATAAAAAAGACTGAGGAAGATAAAAGGTTTTCATAGGGTAACTAGCAGAAAATTACAGACCCTTACTTAAATGGTCCTAATAATGTACTAAACTAAGAAAACCATAAAAACATACTTTAATATATGCTGCTTTCTCTTTCTTTCTTTTTGAGACAGGGTCTATACAGCTATGACTGTCCTGGAACTCACTATGTAGACCAGGCTGGCCTTAAACTCACAGAGATCCACCTATTCTGCCTCTTAGCTGATGGAAGTAATGACATGCTTTCTTTTCTTTTCTTTGTATTTTAGGTTTTAGTGCTCTACATATATACCTGCAGGTCAGAAAAGGACATCGAGTCCTATTATAGATAGTTATGAGCCACCATGTGGTTGCTGGAAATTGAACTCTGAACCTCTGGAAGAGCAGCCAGTGCTCTTAATTGCTGAGCCATCTCTCCAATCCCAAAGGCATATTTTCTTATTTAAAAATAAAAAAAAAAGAAGGACTGGTAAATCAATTCATTTTCTAAAACCTTAACACTAAAAAAAAGTAAAGAAAAAAGAACTCAAGTATCTACAGCAAAAGGCTGACTATATGCTGTGGTGATATGTATTTTAAAAACAACAATCTGGAATATCAGAGAACAGGGTTATCCTCAGAGCCAATCCAGGAAGAATAGGGATTAGTGACTCATGGCTTTAATCTCATCACTTGGGAGACAGAGGTCCTCTAGATCTCTGTGAATTCAAGGCTAAACACAGCCAGGCGGTAGTGGCACCTACCGTTAACCCGCACTAGAAAAGTTGATCCAGAAATTAAAATAACTGGGTAGGGAAAGAAATATAAGGAGGAGAAGGCCTTTGTCTTCCTTTTGCCTGCACACCCAATCAGTCTGAGGATTCTTGGAGATAGGACCTACCCTGTTCAGCCTGAAGAGTTGGCTGGGTGAGAATTGGCTGTGGTTTGTTCCCTGTCCCCTGACATTCCTGACTATTTTTTATTAAATGTATATCATCACATATCCCCTTTGTGTCAAAAAGTTTTTAAATATTTTAAAAAATAATAAAGTATTATTAAATAATTTCTTTTTTTCATAAAAGCTAAAGATCAGGATGTAAAGATCACTTCTGCAAGAGCACTCAAAATAACTGACTGTGGAAAATAGATCATCCAAAGAAGAAAAAAATAATTTACTTTTCACTTTTTGTTCTTCACTATTTTAAAACCATGACTATTTATTAATTCAATTCACTTCAAACAATTTTAATTCTAGAATCTTAATAGGTGAGGGAGAAAGACAGCTTAGTAGTTAAGAGCTCCTTCCAGCTATGTGGTGAGGGCACACACCTTTAATTCCAGCACTTGAGAAACAGAGATGGGTGGATCTCATTGAGGTTGAGGCCAGCCTGGTCTACAAAGTGAGTTCTAGGACAGGCAGTACTGGACTGTTACACAAAGAAAGTGTCACGACACACGAAAACAAAAACAACAAAATATGAACTTCCAGAGGGCCTGGATTGGATCCTCAGGACCCACGTGACAGTTTACAATTGTCTACAACTCCAGTTCTGGAGACCTGATGACCTCTTCTGGCTATGAGCACTGCATACACATAGAACATATCATGCAGGCAAAACTCTCATATACATAAAACAAATAAAAATCAAAATTAATAAGCTAAATACAAACGTGTATCTTCTATAAAGGATCTCTTCTTTGTTCACAGTTAAATAAAGTTTACTTCAGAGATACTTCTTGATGTATTGGTTAACTGACATGTATGTATAAACATGTGTATTGAATTTATGCACAAACAAGCAAATATAAACACATATACTCAAGCAAATATAAACACATATACATGTTGCTCTAGCTGAACAATTACATGGAAAATATATAATTTGTTTAATCAGTTCCTTTTTGCCATCATAAAGGATCTTTATACCACCTTCATGATTTTTCACATCTTTTGCTATTATAATAAAAGTTTTGGTGAATACTCTTACATACTCATCTTTTAAAACATTAGCAAATAGATTAGTTAAATAAATTCCCACACATTCAAGTTATACTAGGTGATGAATTTAAGAATTTATATGAGGGGCTGGAGAGATGGCACAGAGGTTAAGAGCATTGGCTGGTTTTCCAGAGGTCCTGAGTTCAATTCCCAGCAACCACCTTGTGGCTCACAGTCATCTATAATGAGATCTGGTGCCCTCTGGTGCATGGATACATGAAGGCAAAATGCTGTATACTTAATAAAGAAATTAATAAATAATAAATAAATAAAAGGTGGAAAAAAGGGCTTCTACATGAAGATAGTTTGTCATCATTATTAAAACTATACTGTACACTTATTTTTCAGATATAGCAGCACATATGCAAAATTCTACAGTTTGTATTTTCTTTAATTATTTTATTTGCATTGGTGCTTTGCATGTATTTCTATATGAGGATATGAGATCTTGGAGTTACAGTTGTTAACTGCCATGTGGGTGCTGGGAATTGAAACCAGGTCCTATGAAAGAGCAGTCCGTACTCTTAACTATTGAGCCATCTCTCTAACCCCCTAGTTTGTATTTTGAATTAATGCTAGGTGTTTAACAAAAAGAATATGAAAATAAAAATATTTTTTCATTTAATAGGAATAAACAACCATTTAAACATAATTAGGTGCATATCCCTTACTTACTGTAGAGTCAGCACATTTCTTCTGGCTTCTGTCTCTAAAAATAAAATAAAAAAATTAAAGTTGTTCAAAGATGCTTGATTAAGTACTAGAAAAGTTATATAAAGATGTTAACAGCAAAATTTAAAAAGAACTTACTATTTATTTAGTCTCCCTGACTAAAAGTATACTTCATTTCTTTCTTTCCTTTTTTTTTTTTTTTTTTTTTTTTTTTTTTTTTTTTTTTTTTTTTTTGGTGTTTGGATTTTTGTGTGTGTATGTGTGTGTGAGGGGTCAACTTGCTACATAGCTCAGGCTGGTGTTCAACTAGTTATCCTTCTGCCTCAGCCCTAGGAATGCAAGGATTATAGATATGAGTCTTCATACCTGGCTAAAAATATACTTTGTGTGTGTAATACACACACACACATGCAGAAGTGTGGACATGAATATGTAAGGCAGAGGTCAATGCTATGTGATGTCCTCTATCACTCTCCACCTTATTTTTTGAAACAATTACCTTTCACTTAACCTGAAGCTCACTGATTTGGTGAGAAGTTTGCCAATAAATTCCAGGGATCCTCCTATCTTGGCGACCTCAGTTATAAAATTAAAGGCATATTATAGTTTGAATGACAGACATTTTCCATTTCTTGGGCATTTGAGTACTTGGTCCCCAGCTGGTAGCAATGTTTGACAGGTTTAGGAAGTGTGGCCTGCTACAGAAGTATGTTTCCGTGACAGGCTTTCCGAGAGCAAAAAAAGCCACTCATCTACTTAATGTAAGTTTGATCTCTCTACTTCATGTTCAAAGTTGAAGATGTAAACTCTCAGCTCACTACTTCAGTTACCATGTCACTTTCCTGCCATGATAAACTCTTATCCCCCCACCAACTATAACCCCCAAGAAACTATTTCTTCTATAAACTGCCTTGGTCATGGTGCAATAGAAAAGTAACAGTTAAAAGGAATGCACTACTACACCTGGCTTCCTGTATCACTTCACCACAAAAGCCTATACCTGCCTTTTAAATGGGTACTAGAGATCCAAACTCAGGTGCCCTCTTCATGCAGGTATAACGATCATCTTACCAACAAAGCTACTTCCCTATCCCTTAAGATACATTTAAATAGTAAGATAGGGCTAGCAAAATGACTCAGCAGATGAAGGCATTTGCTGCCAAGTAAGACCCAAATTCAGATTCAATCCCAGAAGACCACATAGCAGAAAGAGAACAGAATCTTTACTGTCTCTAGACCTCCATACATGGCTTAGGATGCATGCATATTTCTCTCTCTCACTCTCTCTCTCTCCCCTCTCTCTCACACACAAAGTGTCTTCACAAAGATAGATGAGAAGGTATGAATACGCAACCACAAAAAGTTGTTAAGCAAACAGATTACCAGGAACTGGAATTACATATTTACCTGAAATTTCTGAATTTCTCTCTGTTTTCATATGAGACTCTGTCTGAAATACTCTAAAAGTGAAAAAACAAAGAATATTGAGAAGCTTCTTTTTAAAAAATTTTACTATAGTTTTATTGACTCTTTAAGAGGCCTCTTTAAGAGCGGTGAGTGCTCTTAACTGCTGAGCCATCTCTCCAGCCCCAATATTTCTAATTTTTAAAAGCCCAACTTCTTCCTCTACTTTCATTGGCTGGAAGCTCTAATACAATGTTAAGGAGCAGCAATGATAGTAGCTATCATTGTTTGGTTATTACTTTTAAGGAATTATTCTCTTTCACTTATAATGATAATGCAGAATAACAACCTTCAAAATAACAATTTTGGCTGGGTGGTCTACAAAGTGAGTTCCAGAACAGCCAGGACTATACAGAGGAAAAGAAAAATTGTATCCATACATTCCCTCACATCGTATGTACATAACACCCCCAGTAATAACAAGAAATACATTGAAAATTTTTTATTTTATGTGTATGGGTGTTTGTGCACCACATGCATGCCATGCCCACAAAGGCAAGGAGAGAGAGCTCAGTCCCTTGGAGCTAGAGTTACAGAAAGTTTTGAGCTACCAGGTGAATGCTAGGGAAGAAACCCAGGTCATTAAGAAGAGCAGTCAGTGATCTTAACTGTTGAGCCATCTCTCCAGCCCCATAAATACATTTTTTTTAAAGAATAAAATAAAGAAAAATGCGCCAGCAAGATGTCTCAGTAGGTGAAAGTACTTGGTATGTAAACTAACAACTTGAGTTCAACCCCCAGAACCCACAGAAGGAGAGAACTGACTGCCAAAAGTTATCCCCAACCAAAGCATGCATTAACTTGCACTCACACATACATATAATATATGCATACGCTAATAAAAATTTTTAAATAAAAGGAATTTTTCAAAATAAAATAATTTTCTGGAGCTGAGAAGATAACTCAGTAAAGTGCTTGCTGTGTAAACATGAGAACCTGAGTTTGGACTCCCAACATACACGTCATAAATCTCCCATCGCTATCAATAAAGAGGAGAAGATCCCTGGGACCCATTAGTCAGCTAATTTACCTAAGTAAACAAATTCAATGTTCAGATACTGTCTCAAAAAGTAAGGTGAAGAGGAAGATACCTAAAATGACCTTTGGCTTCCCCACATGACACACACACATACACACTCTCTCTCTCTCTCTCATATGCATACAAAATAATGTTCATTTAAGCAAAAAGATTGCCCAAATAAATTACCACCAACAGGGCTGGAGAGATGGTTCAGCAGTTAAGAGCACTGACTATTCTCCAGAGGACCTGAGTTCAAATCCCAGCATCCACATGGCACCTGACAGCTGTCTGTAATTTCAAGATCTGAAACCCCTACACAGTTATACATGCAGGCAACACACCAATTCACATAAAATAAAAATAAATATTAAAAAAAATTATCACCAACATATTTGATTTATTTTACTTAATTTTCCTTCCAACTTACTTTATAGTATCTGCAAAACTGACTCGACGAGAGCTTTTTCTAGTTCTTGGAACATTGGATTCCTAAGAGAAAAGAAGATAGGATACGGTTCTTATTAAAAACCACTGTGAACTAGGTCTCCATACTACTAAAGCAGGGATCAAACCTTACTTTGAATTAATGATATAAAATTCTTCCAAATATCCTAATATAAAAGCATTTAATGAACATAACTATGATTTTTACATATACTTTCTAGGGGAGGACATTTCTAAGGATTGAACCTGTGACCTCATATAAATATGATTTTCTTTTGTTGTTGCTTCATTTGTTTATTTTGAGACAAGATCTCAATACATAATCCATGTTGATCTCAAATTCATAATCCTTGTGCTTCAGCTTTCTTACTGGTAGGATTATATGTGTGTACTACCACTCCTAGCTTGAGTATGATTTTCTGTAAGAGTTAAAACAACCACAGTATTACTGTTTTTTAGTTAAAATCAAGTATAAAATAAGCATACTGACACAAACAATACATAACAAGAAAGACTAAGCACAAAACAGGAGCTATGTAGCTAACTATATCTTATTATAATGTACTTGTGAAATTAAAAACAAAAAGCGTTTTGTTTTCTATACGAGGTCTTTACTTTGTAGCTATAACTAACCTGATCTCTCTATGTAGACCAGCCTGCCCTAGAACTCAGGAATCAGCCTGCCTCTGCTGCTCTAGTGATAGGATTAAAGGAATTAAGCAACATGCCCATCTAAAAAAACTGTTTCACTGTAGCAAAATACATGTAAGTTACTATCTTTTGTGATTGTTATGGTTACTTTAGACATGGTCTCCCATATCCTAAATTGCATTTAAATTTGCTATGAAGCTCATTCAAAAATGAGCTTAAACTCCATCATTCCAGTGCTAAACTGACAGGCCTGTGCCGTCATGCTAGGCTACGACATAATTATCATCTTAACCATTCTGCCTGGACAAGTACTTACACTTTTTGTTAGTGGTAAAAACCAAATTAAATTTAGCATCTTTACCTTTTTTATTTGTTTTGTTTTTCTGAGACAAGGTTTTTCTGTTACCTTTTTAAATTTGTTTTATTGAGATAGGGTTTCTCTGTAGACCAGGCTAATTTTGAATTCAGAGATTCACTTGTCTCTGCTTCCTGAGTGCTGGGATTAAAGGCATGTGTCACCAGCCAGCCCTTAACCATTTTTTAAAAAATTGATGTGTGTATGTGTGCCCTGTGAGTTTATATACATCACACACATACAGGAAGTTAGAACAGTGTCAGATCCTCTGGAATTAAAGCTACAGGTAATATAAGCCACCCAACTGGAATTGAATCTGGTCCTCTTCAAGAGCAGAAAATGCTCTTAACCTCTGAATCATCTCACCACCCTCATCTTAATACTTCGAAAGTGAACAGTTCCAAGTATTAAAAACATCTTGCTGTGTAACCACTCTCTAGATTTTCATCTTACAAAATTAAAACTATATTTATTGAGACTGGAGAGGTGGCTTAGTGGTTAAGAGCACATACAGCTCTTGCAAAGAACTGAAGTTCATTTCCCGTGTTAGAAGGTTCACAACCACCTGCAACTCCAGAGTGAGGCATGGGGGATGGGGAGAGGTGGGGGATGG
>PVIH01005381.1:0-97225 GCA_004025045.1 Sigmodon hispidus
AACTACTTACATTTTTAATTCTATATTTTTGCATGATTTTAATGATTTTTTTCATAAAATAATTTCTTAAATTCAAGTTATTAAAAAAACAAGTACAGCATTCAACTTATCTAGATAAATCAGTATGATCCCTGTACATTTCTTTCTCACAGTTATAAATGCCCTTGGTAAAATAAATACCACATTCATTAGTTCTGAAATAAAAGATATGAATGATTATAAAGACACTTAGAAATTATTTATGTCAACAACCACAATTCTTTATTTGTATACACTTCCTCATTTATTTTACCTCTGATAGTGATTGTTAATTGTCCACTTCATAGATTTGAGACACATCTAGAAGATAAACTTCTGGAAATGCCAGTGAGAATTTATCTTGATTATGTTAATTGATGAGGAAGACTATAGTGGGGTTATTTGTTGCATTGTAAGTGCGTGCCCCACCTATGGTTTAATTAAAGTGCTGATTGGCCAATGGCAAACAGGAAATGTGGACAGGGCTACCAGGCTAAGAAAACTCTGAGAACACGAAGGTCAGAGCAGAGATGCTACAGAGAAGCTGCAGAGATACCAAGAGATGCAGAGGAAAGAAGTTTAAATGCTGCTGAGCAAAGGTACACCAAGTTTTATGCTTGGGCTCTTGGCTGATCAGTCTAAAATTAATATAAGCCTCTGGGTGATTGTTTAATGCTAAGCAGCAGTGGAGCTGTCAGTAGGTCTGAATTTCAGGGCTAAGCCTTATAACAGAAGACATATATTAATTTTGAGTGTTACCATTTCCTCAGAAGAGATACTGGACTATGTAAAAAGGGAAATCAAACTAAGCATCAGCATTCAACTCTCGTCTCTTTTTAAATTTGTCTCAGCTCTACAAATAATAGTATATGGATCTTTAGTTATTATAATATTAATGAGAAGCAAGATACAGTGCAGGAAGACTTGATGCTGAAGAAACAGATGGTGGATTTTTCATCTTGATGTGCATGCAAAAGAAACATTTCTGAGACACTGGGCATGACTGTAACATGTATGAGATTTCAAACTCCACCTCCACAGAGACAGGCTTTCTTCAAGGCTATTCTCTACCAAAGAAGCCACACCTCTGAATAGTTCCATTCCCTGTGGGCCTTTTGGTGCTAAATGCAATTCAAACTGTCACAGGCCCTAAAAAATATTTGCATGAAATTTTAACCTCCTCCTTGTTTGTATGGAGATTGTAGGATATTGGTAGAAAAACCATGGGACATATGTCAAGAAGATGTAGATATGGGATTTTGACAACCAAACCATTGGAACACAGATATTCTCATCAGAAGCTCCAGATGCCAGACATTGAATAAAAGGATTTGGGTTCTGTTTTGTGTGTGATAGATTTTGGTACTGCTCTTATTGTATTATTTATTCTATGCCTAGCTCTTTCATTTTCAACAGAAAATTTCACTTTTGTCATTAGTGCCAGAAGTATGCAACTTGTCTTATTTTATTATTAGACATCACTATTAAAATTTTTGAGCTAAGGGCCATAGGCATGGCCATATGACTAGGTAGATTAAAGAAAATGGGTGGAATTAAGATGAAAAAGCTAGCTACTAATGTGCTTGAGACATAAGCCAAACAGCATAAAATTAATATGTGTCTGAGTCATTCTTTGGAGGATAAAAGCCAAACAGGGTCAGAAATATAATACAACAATCCTTTTGTACCAAAACTATTGTTTGAGAAATACGTTCTTCAATAGTCCCAAGTAATATTATACAAATATACAAGGTGTAAGAATATCCAGAACTATCTATCCATCTAAATATAAAATACAAGTTTTATTTTATTCAAAATTCTGTTTAAACCTGAAAGACTATTTTTTATCATTATTCAATAAAGCAATTTAGAAATTCATAAGTATTTTTCTATGTGGATTTAATATCCTGAATTTTAAACAGAGTGAGACATTGTTATATTAAAACATTTGTCAAATAATTGTTTTACATTTTTAACAGTGGCAGATTAAAATAAGATTAGTTATTAAATGAATAATACATGTACAATTTCTTAGCAGTCTGTATCTGTTTGCTATGTAAAATGTCTTAATAAATCTTAAGTACAATTTAAAAATACATCAATTAGCATTTTTAAATTGTTTAAAGCTCTACTTTATGTACCCTGGATCCAGAAAAAAAAATTACCTTGTGAACATTTAAAGGGTTAGCCAGGCTTGTTTTGTCTGTCAGTTGAGAAAATTTATCTTCCTTCACCCTTTGCAAATACATGTGGTTATGTGACTTCTCTTACAATATGTGATGTAAAGGCAGGTGACTCTGGTGGAGAGAGGGAGAATACTTAAGTGTTGTGGGATATCTGTATACTCTGTGAGATGCATTGCTGTGAATAATGTATTAAAAACTGAACAGCCAATTGGTAGGCAGGAGGTAAAGCCTGGAATTCTGGTCAGAGAGAGAACTTTTGGAAGAAAAAAATGAAGTTTCCAGACAGACACCAAGAAGAAACTGGAGGTTCAAGATGTAAGAGTGGTAATGCCATATGACACTACATATATTAATATAAATGAGTTAGTTTAAATTTTAAGAGACTTTGAAACAAACCTAAGCTGAGGATCAACATTCATAAGTAATAATACATCTCTAGGTCATTATTTGCATGCTGGTGATCCAAAGATAGTCCGACCAGAAATATCCATCTACGTATGTTGTTCAATGTAGAAGCACAAATATTCAACAAGAGTTGTAGCCTTTCCGATTCTTTAACAGGATGGTGCTCAGCATACAGAAGCACAGCTATTGGCCATTGCCTGCAGACTTAGGCCAACTGTCAATGCTAAGAACCAATGCCATTTACTAGAGTAGTATGGCAGTTTAAGATTTGACTCAAACAAACAAGGAACATGGTGGGTACTTAGCAAAGCTAGGTCCAGATTCATACACACACACACACACACACACAGAGAGAGAGAGAGAGAGAGAGAGGCAGAGAGAGAGAAACAGAGACAGAGACAGACAGACAGACAGAGACAGAGAACCAATAACAACATAAAAACAAAACTCTAAAGATAAGTATATTTAAATTGTGCTATAGATACTAAAGAAAGAAAATTGATATAGTCAAACAAAAATCAATAGTTTAAAAATAATAAAATTTTAAAATAGAGAATAAAACAATTACTTGTTATTATTGAAGGTTTATTGGACACAGGGGCAGATATATCAATAATTTCTCCAGAATCATGGCATCCTAGTTTGCCCCTTTAGGACGTAAATGATCAGATTTGGGGAATTGGGTGATTATCCCAAATAAAGCAAAATGCAAAGTAGTTTGAGTATATAAGACCAGAAGGGCAGAGAGGAATATTAAAGCCACATGTGGTTAAAACTGCTATAAATTTATGGGGATGAGATTTACTACAACAATAGGACACATATATTAACATTCCTCCAAACACAGAAATAAATCATAAACTAACACATATTTCAGGGAGAAATATTAGAAGGTATTATAAGAAACAGTCACAAAATATCCAAGCTGTACAGACAGAAATAAGGCACAACAGCTGTTGATCTTTCAAAGACACTCAAAATACTACCTTTAAAATGGCTAACAGATAAGCCTATATGGATTAATCAATGGCCAATAACAAAAGAGAAATTGCAGGCCTTAGAGCAGCTGGTTTAGGAGCAGTTAAATGCTCAGGGAGTACAGCAATTTTTTAAAACCATGTAAAGATGGGAAATACACAGGGTTCTGACTCCTATATGGTATTTTGCTAACTTTGAATGTTTTAAATCCTATGTACAAAACACAACAGCTGATGAGAGACATTGGATTATGCAAATTGGTAAATTAAACCAACACAAATATTTATATATTTAAAAAGTCTTAATTTCAAAATGAAAGACAATATGTAGCATTATGGGAGAGGTTATGCATTTGTTTCCATATAAACAAATTTGAGTCTCTTCAAAATCAATGAATGTCAGATTAGATTTGGAAAGACCTCCTAAAAATCTTGATTTCAGTCATGAAAAATAAAACTCAATGACTACAAGATAGAAGACATATATACTGTTCCCTCTCCATGGGACCAGTTGGGGAGTGGATGAGACATGATAAAACTTGTTGGCTATAGAGTGCTCATGACACTTTCATTATATAGTCTAAATGGACTTATATACTTGACAGATGGCTTCCCCCTCGACTGATTTCTTTTATCTGGTCATAAAACAAACAAAATCATCTTTAGCTTCTTTGTGCAAGCCACACATTCCATACTTTTGTTAATATAGATATGTATGTTACATTTAAAAGTTTGTATGTTTTCAGAACAAAACAATAAGATACCAAAAAAGACAAGTACTCCAGGTGAATTGGCCTATCAGAATGTGTCTGTTGTAGTTTATTCAAAATTCTGCATCCAGACCAACTGCAAACCTGCTAGCTCAGATGGTTCAACCACATTCACTGCTCTAGCCATGACTTCAAAAAAGTTCTGCATTTTCCCATTACAATAAGATTGAACAATGGCTAGCACTTCTAGGACTTGATATTTTTATCTGTTTTCTTAGGATATCCTAAAGATGCTATTGCTCGTAGTTTTAAGAACACAACGACTGCATTCCCAAAAGGTATGGTGTGTTTGTTTATTTATTTCTATCTTTGTCATTCAGTGGATTATGTATGTTTTATCATTGTTTAAGTGGTTAGTTACAAGTTGTTATTGGTAATGGTCAGGGAAAAAATAGGTAAAGGAGATTATTCTGAAAAATAAAAGAGGGATACATATAGAATTGTTATAAAAAGAGTAGATTACTCAATCCATTTTTAAGCTAAAAGCAACTATTATACTTAAATATTTTATATTGGTATTTTTTTATATAATGATACAAATTTAAGCCTATTTTTATTTTACTGTTTATATGTTGTTACTCTTTTGTAAGGTATTGAGTTATTTAACAATATAATGAAAATTTATAGTTGTTAAAAATGCTTTTCACAAACTATTTATGCTATCAAAATAAACAGGCTAGTAACTAGTCATCTCATAAATTAGTGTCTGTACTCATTATGTTTTCAAGATCAAACAGATATATATCTAGAGTCATGATCTTTAAATACTTCAGAGATCTAAAGAATATAGCATATAAAATGTCTTGATAAAATAAAGCTTTTCATGAAAGTGAAACATATCTGTTTCTGGTAACCCCAATTTCCTCATAAAGGGAATAATAGATATTGAAGAATCTTCATATGGAGTTTGCTTTTAACATGATAAAGCTGGCCATTTGGGCAACAAATAGCCCTTACCTTGGCTGCTTATACTATGCTTTCTGTCCAAATGGATGAGCAGGACACAAATGAAGGTAATTGTCAAACTTTGCAGAGACAAGGTAGAACAGTTCTTCAAAATTTCTTCTTCACAGAAATGTATGTCAGATAAAATATTATATACATGTTAGGCAATGATGAATGCCCAATGTTACAGAGGACCTTGGATGACTGTCCAGGCAGCCAGAAGTTTTTCCCATTTCTATAGTATTGGAAGTTGTTTTCTCTGCACTTCCTGATTACTTAGTAATCCTTTTTGAGACTCTGATGGGGTTGAAATCAAGATTGTTATCAAATTCAGAAAAAAAAACTTATAAAATTTTTAACGTTTATAAGATTTACAGACATAAATGCTTAAGAGTATCTTAAAAGTGTTTTAAGGACTAAAAAGATATTTGTAAGATAGTAATTTAAAATGTGATAAAATATGTTTTAGGTATAAAAGTTTAGACTCATCAAGTTAGGATAGATAACAAAGTTATTTCTTAAAATTTGCCAAATACATATAGACTGGACAATATAAATATAATCTTTACTTAACAAATGTTCTTATTGTATGTAGTTTTATTGTATTAGAAATAAAACTTTTTATATTCTTTAAATAAAAATGAGAAAATGTATATATTTGTACACTGTGTAAAGATAATTTACTGTGATTAGCCTATTAAAAAGCTGTATGGCCAGAAAGGCATGGGCAGAAATTATAGGCAGGCAGAGAACTCTGTTGAAAAAAAAATGTGAAGTTGCAAATGGCACAGTGAGGAAACTGGAGGTGTAAGATAGAAGAGAGGAAATGCCATTGGGCAGAATATATATTAATATAAATGGCTTAATTTAAGTTATAAGAACTAAATGAGACAAGCCTAAGTTAATCTTAAGTTTTGGTAATTAATAATATATATCCGGGTTATTATTTGCATGCTGGACGTTTAAAAATAGTCCAACAGAAAACACAAACGACACTTGTTTGTACATGGTGGTCTGTATTTTCTCTCCTTTCCTTCGTGACAGAAGCAGAAGACTTAGATACTGTCTGTGGGATTCCTTAGCCATGTTCTTTTTACTAAGAAAAAGTATGTAGTATAAGAAAAAAACAAAACTACTCACGGTGAATTTTAGGTGTTTTTTTTAGTTTTAAGTAATTTCATTTACAACTCATTGGCCACCTGCCACAAGTAGACTCTGCCCATGTCAAATGACCCTTTCTATATCAATTAGCAATTAAGAAAACATCACACATATGCCCACAGGCCATTTCCCTGGAGCAAATTTGTCCATGGGTGTTTTGCTTTTCCAAGTGTGTCAATGAAAATTGAGGTATACTATCATATCATCTTAACTGATGCAATTAAATAGGGCTTACAATACCTTACCTTTATCTTTCAGTAAAGAAAATTTTTTCTTAAACTTACAAAGAAAGATGGTTGAATTTAATGTTTTCTGATTTGGAGTAACAATGGTTTTATTCCTCTATGATGTGCTACCAGAAAATACAAGAAAATGCTTATATTTCATATTTTTTTTATATTTGGTAATGTGTAGATGATTAAGTATATTTGTCTTATAATATGACAAAGTGCATTAATTTTATGTTTATTCATTGTGTAGCAATATTCTCTGAAATGAAATATTTTCATTTAAGGGAAAGCTCACAAGTCTCAGGAAACACTCATTTCTTAAAAGTTCTTAGAAACTAACCTTCACAAAATTATTTCCCAAGGTAATTGAACAGAGTCAATAGCTAACAAAACAAGCTTGACTGCCAAGTTGCTTAAAATTAATGAAGACAGCTACAGGATTGTAACCTCTGTGACTCAAACTCAAGTTGGGACTGTTTTGGGGATGTAAAGAATGCTTTTGAGTTATCCCTTGTCTGGCACATAACCCTCCATTTGTATCCCTTATGTTTCTCTAATTAAATTCCTAGTTTGCCAAGTTAGACTGTTAAAGGTCCCCTGTTTGAGGTGATAAACTCTTTTTATTTAATGACACAGTTTTATACTATCAGAGTGAAAGAAATGTATTTTCTTTGGTGAAAAGCCATATATTGGTCTTTTTGCATAATATATATTCTTTTCGTGTTGAAAAATTGGAGAAAGCTATTTTGCAGTTTTATAAAATTGCAGTGAAAATTATAATAGCATCTGTGTCTTTAAAAATATATTATAGAAGTACATAATGTGCTGTAATAAAAATACTGCATTATTAAAAATTGCATGCATTTCCAAAAGTCCACACATGGGGAGCAGTACTAAAGTCCTCTGAGTGGACTGTGTTTCTTGAAGCAGATTAGATAAGGCAGCTACATGCTTGTTTTTCTGGCATAATGTTATTTTCTCATTTATTGGTGTAATGGCTAAGAAGGATGAGAAATAATACTAGCTTTAGAAATATGTGCAATGTGTGGGGCTGACAACATTTCATTAAGCATATTGTCCCATATAGGTCAAGTTAATAATATCTTGCTTCTCCAGAAAACTTCTCCTCTTAGAGGGAAAAAGAAAGCTCCTAATTTAAGGAAACAATCCTTATACCTACCTTGAACCTAAACTACACAATGCACCACCCCATTATAAAAGCCAAGAAGAACAGTTATATTAAACCAAACCTCTTTTTTTTCCTTTCTCTGTTTTTTCTTTTCTCTATATATGTATATATGGAGAGATAAAGATTTAGATATACATACATATATAATTATATATGGTGTTATATATTTTATGTTATACATATTTGTGTATCTCATACATTACATACATGTATATATTTCTCAATTAGTAACTCAACTCAGGGAGTTTTATTGTCTCACAATTGAAAAGATACCAGCTAGGTGGAGGGAAAAGGTGGTGAGCAATTTTATATAATCGAATAGGGGATATTTTTTTTATCTTAGCAATAGCATGCTTCTGTCTAAATTCTAACTCCTGAGAACTTCAACAAATTTTTATCAATAATAACGCCAGCATTGTTGGATAAAAATGTCTATTTTAGACATAACTACATTCTCTTTATATTTTTATTTTTATTTATTTATTATATGTGTATGGATATTTTGCCTGCATTATGTCTGCATTATGTGTGTATCTGACCTTTTCAGATTACAGATGGTTGTGAACTGTCACATGAGTGGTGACAAATAATTCTCGGTTCTATATGCTTCTTAAATTAAGTGGTAAGAATAACTATTTAAACATCTTAATGGAATAAAATAAATTATAGACATTTAAAGTCAGTCTCAGTGCCCTTTCTATAACAAAACCTTACTTCACATTACATATGAATTATAAAATTATAAAATTACAGAAACATTAGACCAACTTTGTTCTCATTTCTCACCTCTAAATGAAGTCACAAATGACAGTACAGTAGAAAAAGAAGAAGTACAGACAGAGAAAAGTTAAAAAATTTTTGAAGACTACAGCATTTTAACTCACCTCTATTTACCACAATCTCTTTAAGAACTGCTATAATAACGTAACAGATGAAGTATCTTGAGGTGAGAATGTCTTTCTGTATGATATGAACAATGGAACTGTTTTGGCCTTTGGTGAGCACCATAGGAAACTGAAACATAGGTAGGAGAATGACAGTGGAGTCAGACAGAGGTTGATCTAGTCTTCCCCCCACACACAAAAAACAAAAACAAACAAAACAAAACAAAAACATATAAAGTAACACAAGTAAGCCACGGGCCATGTGGCAAAACAAATTAATTACTGTATGGTTTTTGTTTGTTTTGTTTGTTAGTTTGTTTCTTGGTTATCCTGGATGTTTTGCTTTTTTTATATGAAGTTTGATGTTGATTTTCTTTTGTTTTATTTTTATGAACAAAGAAGTCACACTTTCTATCTCTGTATTCCTTATTCAAGGTCCCTTCCCCCTCCCAACACATTAGGTAATAAAACAATTTAAAAAAAGAGATGTTTTAAAATACTTCTCAATACATTATTAATTTTTTTTTAAAAAATAAAAGAGCTAACTAAAAATATACCTGAGACATAGGCTAAACAACTTAAAATTAGTATAAGCTTCTGTGTGTATTTGAGACTTTGAAACTAACAGATAAGCGGCAGTGGGCAGATTCCAAATGTGAGACTAAATGGGCCAAAAACCTCCTGTTATAAAATATAGGATCAGATCTAGTGCTCTACCATGTCTATGGGGGAAAGGTCATGAGATATAAATAAAATGCAAATTAGTGGTCCTTTAGAAGATTAGAAATATAGATATTACAATCTTATCTATATTGAATAGACATACCATTTACATCAATACCAGAATAGAGGTATCTATCCTGGTGTATGTCATAGATGATATTTGTTATAATTAAAAAGACAAATACAATCAACATGAATTTTAAATTATCATAAGAAAAAAATTAATTTAATTTACATATCATACAGGATTGTAAATTATCAGAGAAGGGAATTAAGATAAACTTGACATCTTGAGAATGTGAATGGCAATGTTAGACAACATGTAAATATATGTAAAAACAGGTGGAAATAGATGGATGTTTATGAATATTATGCATGAATCTTAAAAAATGTGTGTTTATGTGTGTGTTTGTGTGTGTATGTGTGAGTGTGTGTGAGAGAGAGGGAAAGGAAGAAAGAGAAGGGGAGAGAGAGAAAGGGAGAGAGAGAGAGGAGAGAAGAGCAAGAGGGAGAGAGAAGAAACTTATGGGCAGTAACACTGTACAGGTACTATTGGATGCCAGAGGTTATCAAATGCCTTGAAAAATAATGGAATTATAGATATGTCTGTGCTGTTTGTTATGAATGCTGGGAAGTAGAACCTGGGTCTTATGTAGGAGCACTAATCAGCCTCAAATGGTGAACTAAGCTTTCCCTCCATACCACAAGTATATTTCAAATATCAGGATATGGCTATTAATATACATACAATTCATCTACATGGAGAGAATAAGAGACAATGGCATAATCTGCTCTAAGTGAGATGTACATACCACACTCTGACATGCCAGTGTTTTAGGATCTTTCAGGCAGAGGGCTGAAAGAAAACCAGAAGCAGATATAGTGGTTTTAAAAAAACACTGTTTTCCAGGCAAAAAAGAGAAGTTCCAGCTAAGAACTTACAGGAGTTGTGAAAGCTTGCACAAGATCAGAAGCTCAAGCTAGAGAAATCCAACCATGGAGATGATGAGGGCAACAATAAATCCCAATATGAGCTGAAGAACTACTGACATTTAAAAATTTATGGAAGAAAGCAAGAGAATTTTTTCTTAATTGTGTTAATAGATTAGCTATTATGGAGGTCAAGGCTGCATCCTAGATAATTTAGCCACTAAATTTAGACTTCTAAATAAAACAGAAGTTAAAATAGAAATTTGACCAAATTTCAAGTCATTAAAATTGAAATTAAACTTATAATACAGTAACCTGTGCAGCAGAAACAGTGTTTAAGTGAACATGTACAGGATTAATACCTGTGTCAAAAACTAGGTAGGACTACAACTCAACAGTGGTATTCCAACATTATAGAACTAAACAATTTTCACGTATAAGTATCTTTCATTTCAAGTGTCTGGTGAGTAGAAGTAGAAATCACTACAATTACAAACTGAAATCCAGTAAATAAAACAGTCATTTTACAAGATTACGAAAATATAATAAATTCTAGGCAAACCTGTCTGGAAAATTTCAGCAAGACCCTAAGAGTAATGTTAACTGAAAGAGTAAACCTAGATTATTAATGAGAGAAGTGCGGTGATAAGTGAGATTACAGTAAAGATTGTGACCTAATTTTAAGGCACTATGTAGTCCTGACGTTTTCAAACAATTTTTTAAAAAAATAATTAGCTTTTTTTAAATTACACAATTGTCATGCAAGCATATTCTACAGAATACTTGGATAGCACCTCCAAACTCTGTGAAGTTCATCAAAAAAGAAAACAATCTGTTGTAACCTATTACAAGAAAGAATAATCTATAGACATCAGATGTAAATAAGTAAAAGCAGTATCTGTAGTAGAAGCCTAGAGTAGACATGTAAAAAAGTAAAGAAAATGAAGTAACTGTGGATATCAGACATGAATTAGGTAACCTTGGCTCACTAATTATAACAAATCAAATTTAAAAAAATGGATAATGAAACGTTGACCATATCTGAGAAACAACTAATTGTCCCAAGAGAATACAATTCAAGGTGAATTATGAATTTGAACAGAACTTGCTCTTAAGGAAATGACAAACAGAAATATACTCTTGTCATAAATCTTTGTTAGGAAGCAGAGGCAGTTATCAGTGTCCTCTGTTCCAATGATTAAGATCTTTGATTTGGGTTTATAGACAATTTTTATAATATATTAATTTATTATTATTTTCTCTTGTAACCGAAGACATTAGAAGTATTTTTAATGTTTAATGTTTACATAGCAACTATGATGGCCAAAAATGACAGCAATAGAAATTCATAATTTATAGAGAAAACTAGTAAATGTGAAATTAGTCTCAGGAATTTGTTTCACACTATTTGCAGAGTGATATTACAATAATTGGAATCAGAAAATAATTGCTCAAATAGACAAATGGTTTCAAGTTATATTCCCTCTCCATTTGTTATTTTGCTGAAGCAACATATTCTAATTAAATCAGTTGTTACTTAGGCTTAATTTTTGCAAAGTAAAAGTGTCAATAAAATATTGGAAAATTAATTTCTTCCATTTATTATCTAAATGATTTAAATAAATATATCAATGAAAAGAAATACCTAAGGAATTATAAGGTTGAAAATATGGGGAGGTTAGTATTAATGATGGTTCTGATATATGAGACAAAGTTTCAGTTGAACACTGAAAACAAACTAAAGAATCAAGAAGTTTTGTCTCAGTCAATGTTTTATTTCTGGAAAGTGTTTTACAAAGGGATCTCTTATAAAATAAAACCTTTTATGAGGATTTATTTACATTTCAGAGGTTAAGTTCAGTATCGTCATTACTTGTAAATCAAGGAGGCATGCAAGTAGACAGCGGATAGATAGCTGAGAGCTCCATCCTTATCTATAGGCAGAAAGGTAATGAACCTGGGCCCCAAATATGGGTTTTGAAACCCAAAGACCACCCCTAGGGACAAACTTCCTCCAACCAAGCAATGTCTACTCAGACAAGGACATGCCTTCTAATCCTTCTAATCATTTCAAATAGTGCAACACCCTAGTGAATAAGCATTAAAATATATGAGCCTACAACATTTCTCAGAATCTAGGCCAAGAATATTTTTGTTGGTCTTAAGCTGTAGAAGTAATGAGCTCTGATTTGATTCTACAATGGAGATATCCACAATACACAGAGCAATGACAGAGAAAAGAGGAATGTCAGAACTAGACAAAAATCTCTCTTGTTTTTGTGCAGTAAATTTCAAATCAGTATGGTGTAAGGATCTGTAAATCAATTGTATTTATTAAAGCTGATCTTGTTACTGCATCCTACATCATGTTGCTTCTTTCTCACACTGCTCATTCTCTAGCTACCTTAATTAAAATTAACTTAGAGAATATTTTCATATATTCATGAAATGATTACAATTTTTTAACTAGGGATGATGTACTTTACAGTAAGATTTTTCTCATATTCGTATATAGTTATGCCAGGAGTGGATGCTTAAATAAGCCATATTGGGACATTGGGACCTCCTGCCCTTGCTGGAGAGAAGATAAAGAGATGTGAAGAAGAGAGAGTGACTGGAAGGGGTGAGAGGGGAAAGGGAGTTTGAACAAGGATATACATGGATAAAAAAGTGACTTTATTCATAATAAAAAGAAAGATAAAAATATATTTTAATTTTTGAATAATTTTTGATAAAATTCATTGTTTTTGAAAACAAATACAAGAAAACTTAGATACAGATACACAAAGAGAAGAAAACAAGCCAAAGAAAGAGCAGAAGAAACATATCTAGACACAGAGACACACCTATTCATACACATAGGAATCTCACAAAATACAAAACCAGAAGCCATAATATATATAAAAAGAACCTGTATGGTTAAAAATTTTCCTGTCAAATTCTTATGAGGTGAAGAAACTCCAAATGCATCACTGAGTTTGATTTGCTTTGGCCATCTACTAAAAGACCTGGAACCCACCCTGAAGAATAGTTTCTATCCTATGTCATTCTGTTTAGGAGAATTGATTTTTTATTTGTTAGTGTTATAATTGGATAGAAGCTGCATTATAAATAGAAAATTGTGTCCATTTGTATTTTCATTACTGGGACTCTATCTGGTTCAAATTCATACAGGCCCTGTGTAGGCTGCCAATTCTTTGAGTTTATATATGAACCAGTACCGCCATGCTTTTTTAGCTTCCTAAAGTCATCCAAAACTATTCTCTAACATTGGGGCACCCAACTAGAATACTGGACAGATATTTCTGACAAACAGGTAATTTTAAATAATTGTCCTCCCTTATATATTTATATTTTAAAATATTTAACTTAATGGAGTAAAAGTTGTTCGTTTTTCCTTCAGCACTGCAAAAAATAATGATTACCCTCACTAACCTACAAGAACAGTGAATTATTATTATCTTCACTTATTTCTGAAGTCAGAATTGGTTTAGGTAAATGTTTCAGTCAAGTTCTTATTGAATTGTTCTTTATTATAATGATTATGTTGAGATTAATAACGACTGAAATTTTTATTTTTATTTTATTGGCCTCACAAATGCTATGAAAACTGTCATTTGTTTTTGATGCTTTTCAGTAGAAAAGAAATAGTATAATTACTGTCTTTATACTTTACATAATTAAATTTCAGCAATGGCTCATGAAATGACAACATAAATGCTATTGTATTTTAGTATGTTTCAAGTGTAATACTTTTTCTTATGTTGAATTATTTTACACAGAGCTGAAATGCTATCATTTAACTATGTTCTACTTCAAATAGTTATTTTAATTGCCTTCAACTTCAAGAAGTTTGATCTAAATGGTAAATTGCCTAACTTGGTTAATTTGTTGTTGTATCACTTTAAAATTAATATAACCAATGTGAAAGGCACTTTCAAGGCATACACAGGAGGATCTTATGACTGATGCAAGTCTGCATACATAATTAGACTTTTTAAAAAATAATAAGCTAATCTCCAATTTCTTGTTATGTTGTCTCTTTTTAGGATGCAATGCAGGAAGTAATTAAATTTAGATGCAGAGATAATTTTTTTTTTTAGCTAAAGAATAAGTATGCTTATGGAAGATACAAGAGTGCCTATCTCTTTTTCTCATTTACCCTTTCCTTCTTTCTCTCTTTCTTTCTTTCTACCTGTCTTATAGGACATGCCAGATATTTTTTTTAGCTTCATCCAGTTTAGTACGTCATTACCATAACACAACTAGCTTTGCACCTTGAATTTTCAAATGCCAACCTCCAGTCCTGATGAAATTGAGGATCTATTTAATATCCACCTAGAAAGTTCTTATTGATTTAGGTACCAGGCTGACTATGATACCTAGAAATTAAATGATTATTGTAGTTCATAGTTTTGGTAGTTGTATTTATTAGTTTTGTTTCATTTTTTTTATCTTTCCTTGTCCTAATTTTTTTTTCTTGAGATTACTTTCTTGTCTTGATGTACAATAATATCATTCTAAGATCGTTCTTCATAACGCTCTACCAAATACCATGTGGTCCTCCTAATGTGTATGCTCTACATGAAGACTCTATTGCTTAAATACCATTCTAAAAGTAGCATAAAAATGTTGTTTTGAATATATGTATATAAAATATAACCATTTATCATTGGAAGTTTTATTAATCACTTTAGAGAGAAATGTACTTCATTAATTAATTAGCTATGTTTTCTCAAAGCATATTTTTAATTTTCTCTGATATTCAACACACATTATTTTTTGTAAGTAAACTGCATTTTACATATTGTAAAATTACTGATGATGTTAACCTGGCCCTGCCTTTTGGTCTCATTCACAAAAAACATATAGCTATGCAAAGTTCCATTGTTTTGTATTTTTTATTATGTATGATTTTTCTCTCTTCATACAGGTGTCTGTCATTTTTAGCTTTCTTGTACTATGGAATGTATATATTAAAATACTAGGAATTCCTGTATGTATTATCTATCTACAGTTAATCAATTGTTTTCTTTCTTTGCTTATTTCCAGCCTACTGAATATTAAAATGTATTATGACCTTAATTGGTTTTAATAATAAAAGTCCAGAGCCAGATATAGGGGTAAATTCTGAAAGATCAGAGTGACAAAGGAGCTACCTACTAGAGAGACTTCTTACCTCTACTGACTCCTCATACCAAGTGGACAGGCTCATGCTTTCTCTCACCTCCTCCTGTGTGTGTACAGCCATATCACTTCCTGTCTCCACCTCCCTATTGCTGGGATTAGCTCTGTTTTCTCTTTTATGCTAAATAAATCTCCTGGAATCCAGGGTGGTCTTGAGATCCTGATCTTCCTGTTTCGTACTCCCAAGTATTGAGATTAAAGGTATGGGCTACCACTCCTGGTCTCTACTGTTATCTAGTGGCTAGCCCTGCTCTCTTATCTTAAGGAAGCTTTATTTATTAGATTTCAAGGCTTGAGTTCACACTCTGGATAAAAATAGTAAAGAACAAATTATCATTTATCATATTTGTTTATTAAAATCAAATTATCCTTCTTTGAATATATTGTAGTCACTGCTTTGTTGATTCAATTGCTTCTCTGAACCCTCCTGAAGGTGGCAGACTTCCATTTTAATGCCATTATATTTTTCTAAATTATTTATTACTAAGAACCCCAGAAAGGCATGTAAACTTAAGTATGTTTATGCTGTATAATGGTGTCTGTATATGTATTTATATGTATGTGTGACATGGATGTACAACAGAGAATGAGAAAGTATGGATCTTAGTGAGTCAACATGAATGCTATCTATGTCCAACTATAATCTCTGATTAACAGTCAAACTCTTTGTGCACTAATGTCTAAGTGGAGTTCAGCAGAATCTTTGAACCACTCTTGTGGCATTCATCTCCCATTACTCCTCTTTATTTTCCTAGACTCACCATATTTTGCCTGTCTACCATGTTTTCCAACATCTTCTGCAAACTCATGTTCATGGTGATTTCTCCTTAATACCGCTTGTAATAAAATTATGCTGTATATTCTACATCTAAATGTAAAGGCTGCAGCAGATAGGGACATATTAAAATTTCAGTCATGTGAGTATGAATTAATGCATTGTTTATTACAATTACTGTCAGAAAAGATTTTATAAAATTGTGCAGAAGGGTTAAATATTTGTTAAAAATTACTATATAAACTTTAAGAACAATTTTCCAACTTTGTCATTATGTTTTCTTTCTTAGATGACATGACAAGTACTAATTTAGTACAAAGTTCAGCCTAACCTATCATATTTTAAAAATAGTTCTTTCAACTATTGACCACCACATATCAAATCAAATGCCATTACATCCTGTTTTATTATGGCTACTTTAAGAAATTAAAACTTAAAGTTAATTTTACTAATCCAAGTAGATCTGTTTATTTTACTGGAGAGTCAGAGTTCCCCAAAGTCTCACAAGGTTGGCTGTATTAGTTTTGTTGTATATACTATAAAATGAAAGATATTAAATGATTTATATAAAGTATGAACATTTGAATAAAATACCAAAGTAGCTTGAGTTTTAACATTTTATTAGATAATAAATTTATTTTTCAAATTATCAGTTGTTTGGACCAAATATAATATTGAAATGTGAAAAGTAAATACATATTTTTGATTTTTTTGTTATGGGATAGTAAAGTTCCAAGGACAAACATGTAAAATAAAGTGAGGCATCTTTATTATGATTTGTACATCCAGAGAGAAACCATCAATGCATAGGCATGCCACACCCTGAAGCACAGCAATATGAGAGAAAAAGAATCAATCCCAAAATGACAGAGACAATGATAGTTGACATGAGGATAGAACATTGCAGAATGGAAAATTAAGAGAAATAGGGAGTGACCTAAATATGTCTTACATTTTAATAATCATATAGAATACTCACCTAACATTGTAAAACTATGTTTCTGATATATCACTGTTTGAAACTCATTTAGTACTCATAGTTTGACTCATAAATATTAAGTATAGGGAATGTAATTCTATAAGTTATTAATCTTCTCAGGAAGTTAATTTTAAAACGCCTTTCTAGAGAACAGATATGTTGGATATAGCAATGGCCATGTATTTTTAATACTTATAATATCCCCTTTTGAATAAGCACCAAATATAAAAGTATACTGTGTCTTGGGACTAATGTGTAGTAAATCACACTGTGATACAGCTTTCTGAAAATAAATCTGAACTCAGGTATCCACTTGAGTTGTTGCTGACATCTGTTCATCTACTTTATGAATAGAGATAGAGCACTTCATCAAAAGACTGGTGTCTTCAGAGTAGTCACATTATTAATAAAAATTACCTTCTGGAATGCCACTGTGAAATTAAATTGGTGAGTCCTAAGGTTGATAAAATAACTGGTGTTGAAGAAAACTTATCAATCTAAAACACTGTCTCTTTGAGATATACAAAGAAGCAATTAATGAATGATAAGCATGGATGATAGCAACATTTAAAACAAATTGAAATGAGGGAATATAAGTAAGAAAAGGAAAAGTTGGGGCTAGCTGAGGAAAAGTAGGTGATTGGCAACATTTCCGGTGTGAAGTGAAAAATTATATAATATAGACGTTCGTGTTAAGGATATTAGTAATTCAAAAGTAAATGATGAAAAGAAAGAGTAAGAATATAAAGAACAAAATAGGAATGAGATGGAAATATGTGGGTTAGAGCTTTAAGAAATAACAGAGAAAAATCTTATAGAGTAGATGAGAGGAAAAGAAAGACCATAGGAAAAGTCAATTCAGGTGACACATGCAACAAATCACCACAAGTAAAGCACTGAAATGTACTCATATGAATAAAGTACACAGCAATAATTAAAAGTTTTAGAATACCAGTTAGTAATTATTTCTTGTTCATGTGAGTGTGGTTTCTCCTCTTTTCAGCAGCAGTTTGAAACTAGAGGGGAGCTGCTACTCTCTGCAAAAAAATTTAGTTTGTCTTTCATGGTGAAAGACCTTTCTATGTGAAGCTCAATGTTTGACATACCCAGGGTGACCTTCTCTGAAATGGTGTGAAAGGCCTGCATACTTGTATGACTGATAATACCTTCCTGCCCACACACATGTGCATGAAAAAGCCATATTTAATAGAACACTTCTTGCATTCCAGTGTTTTGATTAACCCAAGGGATGGTGTGAATAGAGCCTTCTCTGAATACTTACTGCAGAGTGTGTGATATAATTTGATTTTCATGGGCTTTTTTTCTTCTGTCTCATTCTGGTCTCTTCTGTAGTTGTCTGTAATTGTGAATTTGAAGCTTTAAGCAGACTCTCAGAAGTATTTTGTTAATAAGAGCAATATCTAGAAGAAAATGATACCCCTCTGGGGAAGACCCTGTTCCAGTACAAGTAGTATGATGCAGATGGCCAATGATTTACAGATGTTCCTGGCTACTTCTTAGTAGAGACTTCACCTACCCTTATTTTTTTATATGTCCATTGTCCTATAAAAATAGACTGCACTTTTAAAATCATTATTTGTCTTTTACCATAGAGCATAGGAAGCTTCCAATTCATCATATTATCCTGTAGTCTATTTGAATTAATTATTTTGTCATGTCTTGCATTTTCATTATGTTACAAGAATTTTGGAGGATGATAAACATGCAACTATGTTTGAGTAATAAAATAATCTGATTCTGTAAAATTTCATAAGACAATAAATTTCAATTATTTACCTTACAGCGATTGAAACTTTGCATATCCTCATTTATATATGTTGAATGACATCTACCTCCTATAACATAAAGTGTCTAATAATTTGTTTTACTGTAGAATTTCAATGTGGATGATTGATATATTTTTATAGGTTTTGTTTATTTTTTTTAATTTTGTATTTATCAAGAAAAACAGTAAAATGAATTTAAAATGCTGAGAAGTTAACAATAACTATAAAGAAGATAAAAATCATAAGCATGACTTATCAAGGGTGATAATACAAATAAGATTGATATATTTAAGCTTAGGAGCTAGAGGGGTCTGCTGTATGAATCATTACATCAAAATTTGACCTAGGGTTTACCGGTGAGGGGCTCTTCTAGCCACACCTAAAAGAGGAAACCTTGCACTGCTGGTCCTGCCTCCAGCTGCATCAGCAAAGAAGGACTGAGAACTTTGAAATTCTGAACTTTATTGAAAAGAAAGTGGGAAATACACTTCTACGAATTGGCACAGGTAACCACTTCCTAAATATAACACAAGTGGCACAGACTCTAAGAACAATAATCGATAAGTGGGACCTCCTAAAACTTAGAAAGTTCTATAAAGCCAAGGACACTGTCAATAAGACAAAACGATAGCCTACAGAATGGTAAAAGATTTTCACCAACCCTAAAAGTGATAGAGGACTGATCTCTAAAATATATAATGAACTCAAGAAACCAGAGCCCAAAACCTTGACTAACCCAATCAAAAAAATGGTATTTATGAAGAATTATGAATGGCTAAAAGGCACTTGAAAAAGTGCTCAACATCTTTAGCCATCAGAGAAATGCAAATCAAAACAACTTTGAGATACCGCCTGACACCTGTCAGTTTGACTAAGATAAAAGTCACAGATGACAGCCTATGCTGGAGAGGTTGCTGAGCAAGGGGAACATTCCTCCACTGTTGGTGGGTGTGTTAGCTTGTTCAGCCACTTTGGAATGCAGTATGGCGTTTTCTCAGAAAACTAGGAATCAACCTTCCCAAGGATCCAGCAATACCACTTCTGGGTGTATACCCAAAAGACTCACAGTCGCACTCAAAAGGAATTAGCTCAACTATATTCACAGCAGCATTATTTGTAATAGCAAGAACCTGGAAACAACCTAGATGCCCCTCAACTGAAGAATGAATTAACAAACTGTGATACATCTACACAATGGAATACTACTCAGCAGTAAGAAAAAAATGATATCCTAAAATTTGCAGGCAAATGAATGGATTTGGAGAATATCCAAATGTCTCCCAAGTCAGAAAGATAAGCAGGGGATTTACTTACTCATTAGAGGACTCTAAACAAAAATATCAAAAAGTAAAGCATGTCTGAGCTGCAAACCACAACCACTGAACAGCTTGGGATATGAAACACTTTGGTCTGGCACCTTGAATACCACTCAGATACCTCCAAAGAAACACCAGACTCAGTCTTGATGTTGGGATGAGGAAACTGGTCCTGCAGGAGTGGATGCTGAACTAAGCCATATTGAGACATTGGGACCTTGGGAACTCCTGCCATTGCTGAGGAGGAGATGGGGAGATGTGGATAAGAGAGAGTAATTGGAGGGAGTGGGAGGGAGAAGGGACCTTGAACAAGGACAGGGATACAGCAAGGACATGGAAGAAGCTTCCTTCAGCTTCTTCACACTCCATCCCCTCATCCATTCCTCAAAGAGAGTAAGAACTCCCAGGGTGAGTCATTGTGGTCTGGCATATTCAATTGAGGTAACACCTCAGTATCCATGCTCAGTAAGGTGTTTCTTGTAGGTAATGAGCTTCAAAAGTGAATTCATTCATCAAGCATAAATTCTAGTTCCATTGCCAGAAGCCTCATAAATTTCCCCCATTATTTGACTCTTATGCGGCGTGAGGGCTTACATTACCCAAGTCAATCAGAGAACTTAGTCTCTGAAACCTAGGCCATGAGCCATAATCTGTGGACCCCTACTCCCTCCCGTTACTGTCACAATTTCAGGCCAGTACAAAAGAAACTTTTGGGCTGATGCAGCCATTAACATTTTGGTTTGTTGGACCCTGCAATCTACAATACCCACCCCATTTCCCAAACTCACCCTTTACCCTAAAACCTTAGTGACTCCCTGAGATACAGATTTCACCAGCTTCTATTGGATCAATAACTCCTATTGGACCAAGAGCAGATCCCTGAGACACAAAATTAATAGATCCCTATTGAGGTAGGAGCTACTAGAGATAAGGAAGCAGTCAGTTCTTATTTGATCAAGAACAGTTCTCTGCAACACTGAATATACAAAGTCCAAGTGGACCAAAAACTCAGATTGGATCAAGAGAGTCTCCCTGAGAGAGGGACAAATCTTGCACCAATCTAAGGAAGTGACAGGCAGACACCAATTCAAGAATATATATAACAACATAAAGAACAATATGAAGCCACCAGAATTTATGGGGTTTACAATATTCCAATGTAGAAGATGCAAAAGGAAACTTGTGGTGGGAATAGTCCCTCTGTATGCTGTAAATAAAGGAACTGTTATGGGCTGTGTTAGGTGCCTTAGAAATAGGAGGGGAAATTGAAGTTCAGATACAAGAAGTGATAAGTCAGACAGACTTGATCTAATTGCCAAAGGGGAAACATGTAAAGGTGAGCTATGGGACACAGGCCATGGGTCACATGGAAGATAGATTAATGGAAATTAGTTGAATTAAGATGAAAGAGCTAGCTAGCAATGCGCCTAAGACATACACCAAACAGTCTATGTCTATAAGTATCTGAGTCATCTTTGGAGGGTAAAAGCTTCAGTGTGCAGGTCCTCTGGCCAAAATTGACTCATAAATCATTACAACAGAAACTGTTGGCTTCACTCCTGAGAAAAGACACATTACCAGCTGCCATACTAGAGTCTATTTGGGAAGTTGCCAGAAAGGTACAAGGGAAGAGTAGCAGAAGAAAAAAGAGAACAACCTTCCAAGTGTCATCTCCTTATAAGAGATTGGATGGACACAAATTTACGTCGACATGCATAATGGCAAGCTCTCCTTCTGCACTGTGTTCTGCTGGCCATGTCAGGTTATTGGACTAGTAACTTCACCACATAGCTACTGTGTGCTAGGAATTCTTACAGAAACCTCCTTAAAAATAACTTTATCATGATAGTAGAAGCCATTATAGAAGAAATAAAAAACTCTTAAACAGAAAAAGTACAAACATAAAATTTAAAGAAAGAAAAAAAAATAAAACAAGTAAAGAAAACATTCAAGATTCAATAGTATAAATAAATATGTCAGTCAAAGAAAACACTAAAGACAAAAAAAGTCATAAGGGGAAATCTGAAACACCATATAAAGACCAAATCTAAGAATAATAGGAGCAGAGAAAGAGAAGAATACTAGCTCAAAGACACAGAATAATATACTCACCAAAAGAAGAAATCTTTCCAAATCTAAAGTAGAAAATGTCTATAAAGATAAAAAGAAGCTTACAGAACACTGAGTAAAATAAATTGTCCTCCCAAAAATGTCTGCTTGCCACATAATAATCAAGGCACTAAATTTATAGAATAAGGAATATTAAGGAAAAGGCCAAGCAACTTATAAAGGCAGAAGACCAATCAGAATAACACTGACTTCTCAATGGAAACAAAGAAAGCAAAAATGTCCTGGAAAGATGCTATATAGCCATTAAGAACACACAGATGCCAGTCCAGACAACTTTATGCATCCAAACTCTCGATCATTTTAGACTTGAGTAAACAAGATATTTAATGACAAAAGCAGATTTAAACAATTCTTATCCACAAATTCAGGCCTACAGAAAGAACTACAAGGAAATACTTCACCAGGACCTTGGAACCTCCTGCCCTTGCTGTGGAGGAGATAAAGACAGAGTGACTAGAAGGGCTGAGAAGGGAAAGGGAGCTTGAATAAGGGTATACACGGATAAAAATATGACTTTATTCACACTACTACTACTACTAATAAAATGAGTATCCAGAGGGAACAAGAGGCCAGGCGTTACCACACTCCGTGATCTAAGTCTAATAATGGAAATGAAAAGAGAAAATGATGATACTAGTAAAATTCATTTTTAGATGAGTTCCATCTTGGAAAGAGAATCAAACTGATGAAATTAGTTATTATTTTTAGGTCCATAAAACATGGTTTTGAGAAAAATAAAAGAGAGAAAGAGAGCAAGATACACCCATGAAGCCACAAGCAATAGATAATTCCACAGAAGGAAATCCCAAAGTAAGGATACACCTACATAGTACCACTAAAAATAACAGGGTTTTGACTGCCATTTTCACTATGTTGATCCTTCCTATCCAGGAACATAGGAGATCTTTCCATTTTCTTATATCTTCTTCAATTTCTTTCTTCAGAGATTTAAAATTTTTATCAAACAGATCTGATACTTCTTTGGTTATAGTTACACAAAGGTATTCAAAGCTATTTCCAGATATTATAAAAGGTGATGTTTCCCTTTTTTCTTTTTCAGCACTTTTATCTTTTGTGTATAGGGCTACTAACTTCCTTGCATGAATATTGTATGCTGCTACATTGCTGTAGCTGTTTATCAGCTGTAGAAGTTCCCTGGTTGAATTTTGTCGGTCACTTATGTATACAATCATGTCCTCCACAAATAGAGATAGTTTGACTTTTTTAAAAAATTTGGATTTCTTTATTTTTTTTTCTCTTATTGCTTTATATAACACTTCAAGAACTATGCTGAATAGTAAGTGGCCAAGGTTCAGACCTGTCTCATTTCTGATTTTTGTGGGATTGCTTTGAGTTTTTCTCCATTTATTTTGATGCTGGCCTTCAGCATTTTGTAAATCACCTTTATCATATTTGGGTATTTTTTCTGTATTCCTGATCTCTCCAGGACTCTGTTCATAAAAGAGTGTTGGATTTTGTCCAAGGTTTTTTCAGCATCTAAGAAATGATCATGCATTTTTATCCTTCAATTTGTTTATATGATAGATGACATTTACAGTTTTCTGTATATTGAACCATTCCTGTATTTCTAGGAGGAAGCCTACTTGATCATGATGAATAACTTTTTTATATGTTGTTGGATTTGCTTTGCCAGAATATTGTTGAACATTTTTGCATTAATATTCATTAGAGAAATCGGTCTGTGATTACCTTTCTTTGCTCTGTCTTTGAGTGGCCTCAGTATCAAGCTTATTGTGGCCTCATAAAAAGAGTTTGGCAATATTCCTTCAGGTTCTACTGTAAGAAATAGTTTGAGGAGTATTGCTATTAGTTCATCTTTGAATGTCTGGTGGAACTCTGCACTGAAACCATCTGGGCCAGGGCTTTTTTATTTTGGAGACTATTAATGACAGCTTCAATTTCCTTTGGTTTTATAGGACTACTAAGATCTTTAACCTGATCTTGATTTAATTGTGGTAAATGGTACCTGCCCAGAATCTGTCCATTTCTTCTACATTTTCCATTTTTGTGGAGTAAAGATTTTCATAGTATAACCCGATAATTCTATTTTGCTGGTGGTCTGTTGTTATGTCCCCCTTTTCATTTCTAATTTTGTTGATTTGGACACTTTCTCTCTGCTTTTTTGTTAGTTTGGATAAGGGTTAATATATCTTGTTGACTTTTTCAAAGAATCAACTCTTTGATTCATTGATTTTTTTGTATTGTTCTTTTTGTTTCAATTGTGTTGATTTCAGCTCTAAGTTTGAGAATTTCTTGCCATCTATTCCTTCTAGGTGAGTTTGCTTCTAATTATTTTAGCACTTTTAGCTATGTTGATAGTTCCCTTCTGTGGGATTTCTCCAATCTTTCCATGTAGGCATCTAGTGCTATGAATTTTCCTCTTATGACTGTTTCCAATAAATCCCTTAAGTTTGGATATGTTGTGAAATCATTTTTGTTAAATTCTAGGAAGTCTTTGATTTCTTTCTTAATTTCCTCCTTGACCCAGAGTTGGTTCATTTGATTGATGTTTAGTTTCCATGAGTTGGTAGGCTTTCTGTGATTTTTGATGTTGTTGAACTCTAACTTTAGATCATGGTGGTCTGAAGTGGTACAAGGTAGTATATATACCTCTTGATATTTGCTTTATGATCTAGTATGTGGTCAACTTTAGAGAAAGCTTTACATGGAATATATATATTCATTTTTTGGTGGAGGGTTCCATATATATGTACTAAGTCCATTTGCATCATAACTTTTGCTAGATCCCTTATTTCCCTGTTGAGTTTCTGTCTGGTTGACCTATCCAAGGGTAAAAGTGGAGTTTTGAAGTTTCCCACTATTAATGTGTCAGGTTTAATGAGGTTAAAGGTTTAGTAGTGTTTCTTTTACCTATGTAGATGCCCTTGTGCTAGGGACATAGATATCCACGATTGAAATTTCAACTGGGTGCATTTTTTTCTGAAATGAATAAGTAGTGATCTTCCTTGTCTTTTTTTATTGATTTTAGTTTAAAGTTTATTTTGTTATATATTAGACTGGCTATATAAGCTTCTTTCTTAGGGTCATTTTACTGGAAAGTCTTTTCCCAAAACTTTTCTCTGAGCCTGTGTCTGTCATTAAAGTTGAGGTTCATTTTCTGTATGCATTAGGATGGTTTGTGTTTTTGTAACCATTGTGTTAGGGTGTGTCTTTTCATAGGTTAATTGAGTACATTGATATTAGAGAATATTAATGACCAATGATTAATATTTCCCATCATCTTTGGTAGTAGCTTGTATCTCCTTTTTTTCAGGGGGAGGTAATACTTCTGTGGGCTTATAAATTGTCTGTGGTTACATGGGTGTTTCTAGTTTCCTTAGGCTGAAATTTTTCTTCTAGAGCTTTTTGTAGGGTGAGATTTGTGTTAGGTATTGTTTAAATGTGGTTATCACATAATATTTTGTTGACTCCATCTATGTTGATTGATATCTTTTTTGGGTACAGTACTTTAGGTGGGCATTCATGCATCTTAGTGTTTGTATAATAATGTCTGAGCAGGACCTTCTTGCTTTCATTGTTTCCATTGAATATTCCGGTGTTATTCTGATGAGTATGCATTTTTATGTGATTTGACCATTTTTCTTTGCAGTTCTTAGTATTTTTTTCTTTTTTCTGAGGTTTAATGGCTTGATTGTTATATGGCATGCAAACTTTTTGGTGAATCTATTTGGTTTTCTACAGGTTTCCTGTATTTTTATAGGCATTTTCTTCTTTAAGTTGGAGAAGTTTACTTCTATGATTTTTTGAATATCTTTTCTCTGCCTTTGAGCTGGTATTCTTCTTCTTCTTCTCCAGTTTTAATTATTCTCATGTTTGATCTTTTCATGATGTCACAAATTTCCTGGATATTTTGTGTTTGTGACTTTTTTGGTTTTAGTGTTTTCTATTTTATTATTATTATTATTATTATTATTATTATTATTATGAACAAAGAAGTCACACTTTCTATCCTTGTATATCCTTATTCAAGGTCCCTTCCCCCTCCCACCACATCAGGTCATTCTCTCTTCTCCACAACTTCCCATCCCCCCCCCCAGGAGCAGGCAGCAGGCGGTCCCAAGGTCTCACTGTTCCAATATTGCTTAGTTCAGCCTCCGCTCCTGGCAGATCCAGTTTTCTCCCCCCAATCTCAAGACTGAGAAAGGTGTTCTTCTACGGGGAGTGAGATCCAAGGAGTCAGTCCAAGATGTTTCTGATGTTTCAAGCTGTTCAGTGGTTGTGGTTTGCAGCTTGGGCATGGTTGGCTTTTTTCTTGTTTGTTTGTTTGTTTAGAGTCCACTAATAAGTGAGTACATCTCGTGCTTATATTTCTGGGTTTGTGATCCCTTGTTCAGGAAGATATTCTCCAAATTCATCCATTTGCCTGAAAATTTTAGGATATCATTTATTCTTACTGCTGAGTAGTATTCTATTGTGTAGATGTACCACAGTTTGTTAATCCATTCTTCAGTTGAGGGGCATCTAGGTTGTTTCCAGGTTCTTGCTATTACAAATAACGCTGCTATGAACATAGTTCAACTAATGCCTTTGGAGTGCTACTGTGCAACTTTAGGATATACACCCAGAAGTAGTATTGTTGGGTCTTTGGGGATATTGATTCTCAATTTTCTGAGTAACCACCATACTACACTCCAAAGTGGCTGAACAAGCTTACACTCCAACCAACAATGAAAGAGTGTTCTCCTTGCTCCGCATCCTTTCCAGCATAGGCTGTCATCTGTGTCTTTTATTTTAGCCAATCTAACAGGTGTCAGGTTGTATCTCAAAGTTGTTTTGATTTGCATTTCTCTGATGGCTAAAGATAATGAGTACTTTTTCAGGTGCCTTTCAGCCATTCGTAATTTTTCTGCTGAGAATTCCCTTTTTAGATCTGTACTCCATTTTTTGATTGGGTTATTCAAGGTTTTGGGCTCTAGATTCTTGAGTTCTTTAAAGCCAAGGACACTGTCAATAGGACAAAAACGACAGCCTAGAGAATTGGAAAAGATTTTCAGCAACCTTACACGTGACAGAGGAGTGATCTCTAAGGTTTTAGTGTTTTCTTTAACTGAGGTTTCTATTACCACTATTGAGTCTTCCACCCCAGAGATTCTCTCTTCCACCTCTTGGATTCTGTTGCTTATGTTTGAATCTATGGTTCCAGGTCTTTTTTCAAATTTTCTATTTCTATTTTTATATCCTTCTATCTCTTCTTCATTACTTTTGTTTCAAATTTTAATTCTTGGTAATTTTTTTCAACTGTTTATTTTCTTTTGTTTCAATTTCTTTATTTTCTTTCAGGGCTTTGTTCATCTCCTCTAATTCTCTTATTGTATTTTCTTCTATTTATTCAAGAGAGTTTTTTATATCCTCTTTTAAGGATTCTATTAGTTTCCTAAAGCTGTTTTTAAGATCGTTTTCTTCTGTTCCCTTTTCGTTGTTATATTCAGGTTTTGAAGCTATAGAACCACTTGCTTATTCTGGTGATGTCTTTTTGACCTTTGTATTGTTGAATGTATTCTTGCACTGTTGTCTGCACATTTTTTTCCTAATTTACTCTGGGTTAGTTCTTGGTTGGCTCTTATTGAGTAGTCTGAGGGCTCTTAATCAGCTATGTGTTCAGAGGGTCGGTCGGTTGCTCTTTTAAGGTCACAATGGTATGATGCCAGTAGTCATCACTTGACCTCCCACTTCTCAGGTGTGCATCCAGGGACTTGGCTGTTCCCCTGCTGCTATTATGCCTGATATGTTCTGGCCAGGCTGTAGTCCATGCTGAAGTGGATTGGCCTTCTCAGGGCCCTGGTTCTAGTGGGGGAAGTCACCTTCTGTCCTTTGACCTCTCAGCTGTTCTTTTAGGAACTCCTCTGCTTCTGTGATGCAATTATGCCAGCCAGCTGTGGTCTGGAAAGACTGTGTTCCCTGCTGAAGCTGAGTCTCTTACCTCTGAGCCCTGCACCTAGGACCAAGGGACTCAGCTCTTCCCCTGATTCTATTAAGCCAGCTGTGTTCTGGGTAGGCTGTGGTACATGCAAAAGCAGAATGGCCTTCCCAGGGCCCGGATTCAGGTGGTGGAATTCACTGACTCATATGTCCCTAATTTTTAACATTCCTTTTCATAATAGCACCTTTTTAATTTTATGAATTCTGATATTATACTCACAGTTAAATAACCAAGGAAAATATTTGAAGTTAATACGGTCATATAAGAAAAATGTGACATATTCATTTTTTTTCCTAGCCCTGAATTATTTGAATAATTATATATATATATAATATAATTATATATATTATATATATAATTTATTTCTATGCATTTACTTGCAAGTTTAAAGATTTCATGTTCCTTTCTAGCTATATAATACATAATTATACTTTTGACCTCAATGTTTACATATGTTCATCTCTTGATGTACATTATACTGATTCTGTTTCCTAACTTTCATGAAGATACAGTGAATGAACATGAATGAATATGTGTCTCTGCAGACAGATTTAAATGCAAGGGCATATATATCAAGGTGAGCAATTATTGGGTTATATTATTTTATTTCTAGATTTTGTAGGTTTTGTGAGAAATCCTCAGATTTCCAAGTTTCTATAGTAATTTACATAACATCACAGTGTTTAAGACACCCTCCTATAGCATATCCATGTCAGTTTGTATTTCTAATGACAACAGTTCTGAGTGGAATAAAGTGGAATCTTAAAGTACTTTTTTAGTCAACATTTTTTGATAACTAAGGATGTTTAATTTTTAAACATGCTTTGTGTGTTATTTATGTATTCTACTATACTGCTAAATGTGTTTATTTTCTCAGATCATTAGTGTAAAAAGGCAGAACATATTTCAGATATTGAAGAAATTTTTATAATTGAAGCATCATTTGTCCATTAATTATTAAAAGTGGTTATAGCCTTCATCTTAAATCTCTGTTATCTGTAAATCATTTTAATTTTAATAAAATTTCTTTAATATACAACTAGTTTATAGTTACCTTCTGTTTAAATGCTTATTTGTGAATATTTTAATGTATAAATTTTAAAAAATCTATTAAAACTGTGAAACTTTTAACTGATCACTTAAGATTCTTTTCTGTATATTCTGTTTCTAATGAGAGATACTAAGTATTTATAGCACATCAAGAGCAAGATAATTTTAACATATAGGTCACTCAGAAAAAGTATCATTTGTCACAATCAGCATAACTCTCTTGAAATGAAAAAAAAGGTAAAATTGATTTTACTTTAGGCTATAAATATTAACTTTAGTTAAGATTTAGGTTTATAATATATCACAAGTTTTAAGTATATCTGCATAAAATATCATTTAATCACAAATAAAATTAAAATTTCCTTGCAATTCAAGCTATTCTTGGATGTAACTATGCTATATTTCATTACAAATATAAAATACATTTAAATTTAATTCAGTACTATGGGCTGTAGATATGTTTTAATTGGAGAAGTATCTGCTTTACAAGGATTTATGCTCTTAAGATTCTATTCTTCCAACAGCCATTTTTACCTTGCTCCTCCATCTGTGTACCCACTTATTTGGTTCCCATTTTCAAATCTCTATTTTATATATTTTTTTAAAAAATAGTTTTATGCTATTGGCTTTTATCCACAGTGCATAATGTTCTTGCAGTCCATGTGGGCCATTTTTGTTCTCAATGGTTCTTTATTTTAAAATGCTGAAACAACATTCCTGTTGCTAAAGTACCTTTATTTGATTTGCAGTTCACAAATTGAAGAATATTTAGAATGTTGCAGTGTGTTGTACTTTTGAATAATGTCAGTTGAGAGATGTGTGAAAATCACATAGAGAAAATAAAAGGAATAGAGAACATTGAAACAAGTTTTATAAACACTAATGTACAATATTCTAGAGATCATTTTTTGTTAACACAAGACTGGTTCACCACAAAAGTGTTTAAACCTGCAAAATCAGCAAGAATAGGAGGAAGAAAATAACAAAAAAGACTGCTTAGTCCAGTATTAAAATTTTGCTTATGGCTCTATTCACACACCTCAATATAACACCTTTTTTATGTTTCTGCTCTTCTACGTTGATGCAAAAGTAATGAAATATGTGTAATATATTAGTAGACATAACATACAAGAGTATTATTTTCCATCTATGCTCATAGTCTATCACTATTCAAACATGCTAAATTTTTAAAAAATTAATGAATAAACAATTCACAAATTTAAAAACAGATTTTATTATAGGTGTTTTAGAATTAGTTCTTCATAATCTCTACTTTATAGGAAAGACATTATTATAGATATGTATATGTTAGAAAACTATAGTATATACAGGCAGAGTTTGTCTTACAACTTTCAGTTACCAAGCAAAATTCCTGAATACATCCCATCCAAATAAATGATAGTATTTATTTGACACTCAAATACTAAATTTTTCTTACTATATTAGACATAATTTTTCTTCTAAAGTTCAAGGAGACCAGCATGACCCTGTTTCCCATGAGATATATAAAAATGTCACTGCCATCCAATTAAAAACATGAAATGTGGAAAAAAATGATTGGAGTACACTTCTAACTAATAGCAGTTAAAATAATTTGTTAAATAACATTTTCAAACAGTTCTAAAATTTTATTCTTCACAAAAATGTATGTAACTTGATACAAAATAAAAATTTTAAATAATATTTTTTGAATTTATAGAAAATAAATATTTTTCAATTAAAATGAAAGATAAGTACATGTCATTTTTCTTAATTTTTCTATCAGTAGGTGAGACAAAATATTTTGAAATTCTGAGATCTAATAAAGTAGGTCACTATAGAAAGGTTTAGCAGCTACCATGAATAAGATAATCTTGGAGATCAAGATGTAGCTAATGAAATAAATGTTATTTCACAATTTAAGAAGTAGCAGTGAATCTGTGTCTGTCAATATTTAAAAGAAATTTCCAATAGAATAAATGAAAATGGATTTATTATATATATTGTTTTTATTCACCAGTGATTCCCTAGTATGTAACTATATATAGTCAGTATTAATCCTAAAAAACTACCATGTCAAATAAATGTACAAGTTTTATATATACAAAATATAAAAATAGCTAAATTCATTATTAATAACTGTGTTTATAAGCCCTTTAAACAATACAAGCATTTAATTTGATGCGAAGATAACATTCTCCATTATATATTTAAATATGTGTAAATTACCAGTTCAGTGTTACAAAATATTAAACATTAGTCTTCACCTACTTGGGTATTTATAGACTATTGTTTGTAAAGGTTTATATAATTTTTACATAAATTTGTAAAGGATAATGGAATTTTGTTTTATACTGATATTTTTCTACAGAATAAACATTATCACTTATTATCAGAACAAGCACTATAAAACTTTCTTATTTTATATAATCTACCTAACAATCATTTAGGATTATATTGTTATTTAATTCAAATTTATTCATTCAGCACTTTTGGTGCATAATGTCTTTTATGTTCAATACCTACTCTCAGAATTAGAAGCATAAATCTCAAATTATGAACTTCTGCTTCTACATGAAGAATAAGCTGCATCCTAAGAGAAGCTTATTGCATAATTTCATGGTTAATTTCATTTTCTAAAATGCTTGAATATTTTTAACATTATTTATTCATTTATTTTGGGTAAACATTTGTGTGATGATACTGACTTTAATGGGAAATGGTAATTACAAGTAAAAATGGAATGTTCAATAATCATCCAAAAAATAAGTCAAGTATTAATAAATACTTATGAATCATGTATGGTTCCATCTTTTTTATTGGTACCCCAAATATGCATCTGAAGCAAGTATTGCAAGATCAGATATTTAACTATGAACAATTATGAAATAGCACATCATTTTATTTCAGATCAGAGGATTGAAGCAGTGTTTCTACTTCTGTTTACAGCAATTTAAAAATGCCATGTAGGGTTCATCTTATCTGATTGTAGAAACATCAAATCATTTTTTTCATTAACCCATGCTTTACTTTAAAAAAATACCTGATTCAAGTTATATTTTTTCTAAAAATATTAACATTAGCAAATATTTTGGCATTAAATCGAAGTAATCAGATTTATGTACCCTGACCTGACAAATATAAAGAGGAAAGAAATAAAATAAAATTATTTACCTCACTGCTTTAGTAGTTTCACTTAAAGATTAACTGTGTTTACTGCTTTGAGCTTGAGACATGCAAATAATCACTGAAGAGGATGCATCTTGAAAGGTTTCCTTCCTATCACAGCCAGAAACTGTCAAGTGAGTATGGTGTCAGAGAAAAGTTCAAAGGGAAAAAAATATTTTCTTTGGTGAGAAATGATAGTATATTTATAAAAATGAAAGTAAATCAATAAAATAGAAAATAATATCAACAGTGGTTTAGACAACATGTATAAACACACAAATACTTTGGAATTTAACTGAACAATTTGAAGTCCCTATAAATTTTTCTGAAATAAAATATGCTATGATTTGACCATATAAATGTAAAAGAGTACAAATTTAGGAATTGTGAAGTTTCATGAGGAAAATTTGAAAGTCCATTACAGACTCCCTCAGATTTGTCTAATACTTTGAATTAGTAGTTGCTGATTCTAGTCAGCTGGGGCTAAACAATCTGCTGTGATTAAGAGACCATACATTAACTCTCCAAATATTAAGTTTACTTTTAGTGTGACAGGTTGGCATCCACATTCTAAACTCAAGGCTCTTTCCTGAAGACACCATTTAGGTCATTAGACATATAGAAAACAAGTTGTTTTCCAGCTAGATGCTTCTATACTACTAACTAGCACTCTTGGTACTGAAAAATACTGTGCACATTATTGGAAGAGAAAATGCATCATTAATATAATCCTGTGATGTATGTAAAATAGCAACCTGCCTGCAAGATTTAATGGTACAATGTTGAAAAAAATGTTTTTTGCAGTAACCAAACTGTTTTTAAATTTGACTTGAGGCCTATTCTGTAAAAATAATAATGTTAAAATGGCTAAGAACTTAAAATTAAATAATTCAAGGGATTTAGAGGAAATATTACTATTATTATGATATATATTATGATATATAAATATAGTAATTATGTCACTACTAATGGCACTTTACTATATCCATAGATCATTGCTTCACCCAGCCCTTATCAATGAATTTTCTTCTAGCTGTGGATGACAGTTAACACAGAGATACAATTGAAAAGCGGGCAGAAAATGAAAGACACTTTGCCCACTCATTGGGAAATTAAATATTTTTGTGGAAGGTGAAATAGAATGCTTATAACATTCAGAAATGGTAGATTATCTTAGAAAATGATATTTTTCATACAGAACTGTCTCATTCACATAAAATCTTACAGAGAATTTGGCAGCATCCACAAAAACTGCAGAAGTTAAATCCAGTCTAGTAGAAGTGAGAAGGTCAAATGGGCAGAAAGCCCAAATCTCAAACAAGAAGCTACTTGTAATTGCTAGCAACTTACAGAGGGTATGTGAGTTTCTGTACAGGAGTGACACTGGACGTAGCAACCTCACTCCAGGGCAAGCCTCATGCTCAGAAGTGTCATTTTGACCCAAAAATTTATATTTCAGATTACCAATCTAAAGAATTTCTGTATGACAATTTCAGCTACATTGTACTTCTTATTTTGTAAATACTGACTTATAATTCCAGAACATTTCACAATATCAATATATCCTCAATGTCCAAATCACAAAAATTCTTTCTATCTTCATTTCTATGTTTTCATATTCTGAATGGTTTTCAACCATAAAATCACTATTCCCTACTCAGTGGTAAGTAGGGAGTCAAATTTTGGTAATAAGCAGATCTGATTTGAATCACCTAAGTACACAGTCCTGAGTTCTGTCAAACATCTCTATCCTGTACAGTATGTGCACATTTACTTCTCTTATAGAAAACTGCACAACAATATCGATGCATGCTTTTGAAGTTAATATAAATTTATGATAAAAATCTAATTTACCTGTACGAGGGACTTTAGATTCAGAATTTCTCAGATAGACATGAACATTCATATAGTAACTGATGAAGGTAGAAGCAGAAATCCATAGCAAAGCATTGGGTCAAATTCCAGGAACAGCTGAGGAGAGGAAGGAGAGGGTATATGAGCCAAGGATTAAGATAAGAATGATGAGGATACCCACAGAGATGGCTGATCCCAGTTATTGGTGCTCACTAACTCTTAAATAACATCTGAGGAACCTACATGGAATGGAACTAAACCCTCCTAATGTAGACAGTGCTCAAAAGGTGTGGGTAGTTTGTGAAGCCTCTTGCAGCAGGACAAAGTTTATCCTTGTTTCATGAACTGATATCTCAGAGCCTGTTCCCTACAGAGGAACACCTACTCTTCCTTGATACTCAGGGGAGGGACTTGGACATACCTCTACTGAATATGCCAGACTGAACTGATACACTTTGGAATGCTTTGCTCTTCTTGAAGAATGAATTGGGGAGGCTAGGGGAGGACTGGGAGGAGGGGAGGAAGAGGAAACAGTGGAAGATATGAGAAAAAACTTTTAAAATCAAAACATTTTCTACTAATAAAATTTACTTTTAGAATCACAACAATCAATTAAAGGAGTTATAATTAATTTTTATGAATAATAATTAAGAAATAAAATGAATTCATTATAACTTAATAAGCTGATTGGAAATAATCAAATAATTTATTTTATATCCTTCATGTATACTGTAATATATCAATATAAATAAGATTATCAATAAATCATGGCTAATTAATTTCATAATAATTGTTTGAAGATTAAGATTTAGTTAGAAAAAAGTTGTCTTTACATGACTGAGCAATGAGGAAGGAGGAAGAAAAGAAGAAAGGAATCTTGTTCATCCTGGAAGCTATAACGTGGCATAGGGAGTCACACATTTTACCCTTTGGTCTTTTTTCCTTTCCTTACCAGTATTCAAACTGTCAGTCTTTGGTGGCTTGAGGCATTTGGTTTCTGCTATTTCATCAGTAAATGTTCTCTTCCTGAGACTTGGATATCTTTTGTCTGTCCTATGTAGGAGATCCTGCTGTATTGAGTCCTTAGATTCATCTGCTTTAAATGCTCCAGCAATTCATAGATTTAGTGGATCTTGAGGTGGGCCAAGACAAAGATTTGTTTCTGAATCTAGGTGGTGCCTGGGTTTGTTAGTTCACTACTTTTCCTGCATGTCAGTACCTGGAAGAGCTTTCCAATATTGCCTTGACCAGCTAAACCAATGCAGTATGCAGCAGGAGAAGAGCTATATGGTGTTAAGGGTGATTGGAAGATATCCTCCTCCCCTCTGCATAATCAATTTTAATGGGTTGTTTTTCAAAATTTTGATTTGAGTTTTACACAGGGTGATAGGTTTGAAGCTATTTGCATTTTTCTACACAGTACCATGCCAACACCTTTTGTTGAAGATACTATTTTTTTCCATTGAATATTTTGGGCCTTTTTGTCATAAATCAAGTGCTCATAGGTATGTGGGTTGGGATCTTCAATTGGAGATTTGAAGTATAAAAAGCCTGTGATGTTTGAGTAAAATATTTTGTCTTTTTTTTGTAAGTCAGATTTCTATTTAATATTTACTAATCAGATACTAAATTAAATATGTTCATGTTCAATGTCTTTTTCAGAGGTGATGTCAGCAGATCCCAGCACCTGCATCCCTGCAAGGGAAAATTGTGTTCCAGTACCAGTTTCAGTTTGGGACCAGGTTATGTCTATGGTGCATGTCTCAACACACTCCTTAGCACACAAAAATAGACTTTGGCTGTGAGGGTTCCTCCAGCTGCTACTAAAGCAAAGGAACTTGCACAGTCACCTCATATTCAACTGCTTAAACAGGGAAGGACTAAGGACTTTGAAATCCAGACTCTGTCCAGAGGTAAGGTGACGTCATCAGGCCCTGGAAGCTGAATCCCTGCCAGGGTAAGTTGTGTTCTTGTTCCAATTCTGGGACAAGGTTCTGCTTGTGATTCATGTCTCCAAACACTCATTAGTAGACAGGAATAGAATTTGGCTGTGAGATACTCCTCCAGGTGCACCTAAAAGAAGGGGTATCACATGCTGACCCCACCCTAAAATGCATCAGCAGAAAAAGACAAAGGACTTGAATTTCAGACCCTTGCCCAGAACAGAGTTAGAGATTGAGCAGACACCTTGCTTGGAGATGGCAAGAGACACACAAGACCTCTTGCCACAACTGACCAGGAGCCACCTAATCATGAAACACTGAAGCCATGGGTAGACACCAGTGCAAAAATATATATTATAATATAAAGAACAACAAGGTAACTCCAGAAGAAAGTGGTGGTTCTACAACTACAAGACCTGAACTTAGCAATGAAGAGGAAGCAGTAGGAAGCAACACCAAAAATAACTTTATGATGATCATTGAAGATCTCAAAGAAGATATGAAAAAATCCCTTAAAGAATTAGAAGAAAATACAACCAAAAAATTGGAAGAGATGAACAAATCTATAAATGATATATGCCAGGAACTAAAACTGAAATAGAAGCAATAAAAAAGGCACAAAATGAGGCAAAGATGGAAATAGAAAACCTGAAGAAAAAAGCTAGCACTACAGATACAAGCATAACAAACATAATCAAAGAGATGGAAGAGAGAATCTCTGAAGTGGAAGACTCAGTAGCTCAAATAGGTATATCTGTGAAAGAAAATAAACCCAAAAAAGCCATAACTCAAAATGTTCAGGAGATCTGGGACACCATGAAAAGACCTAACTTGAAAAAAATAGGAATAGAAGGAGAAGAATACCAGCTCAAAGGCACAGACATGTATTCAATAAAATCATAGAGGAAAACTTTCCTAACTTGAAGAAAGAAATGCCTATAAAGATACAAGAAGCTTACAGAACACAAAATAGATATGACCCCCCAAAAATTCAGGGCGCCACATAATAATCAAGCCACAAAACATACAGAACAAAGAAAAAAAATTAAGAGCTGCAAAAGAAAATAGTCAACTTACCTATGAAGGCAGATGCATCAGAATAACACCTGACTATTCAATGGAAATGATGAAAGCTACAAGGGCTTGGTCAGAAGTTATACAGATGCTAATAAAGCATGGCTGCCAAACTAGAATACTATATCCTGCAAAATTATCAATCAGTATAGATTGATTAAACATGACAATTCATAAAAAAGACAGACTGATACAATACCTATCAACCAATCCAACACTACAGAAAGCATTAGAGGTAAAACTCCAACCTAAGGACCCAAGATACAACAATGACAACACCAACAATCAATAATTCCACAGAAGAATAAAACAGAGAAAGGAAATACAAATAAGTTATCACCAAAAATAGCAGGAAATATCAATCAGTGGTCACTAATACCCCTTATTATCAATGGAATCAACCCTCCTACAAAAAGACACAAACTAACAAGATGGATACAACAACAGAAGCCATCCTTGTGTTGCTGACAAGAAACACACCACAACCACAAAGACAGACTCAGGTTCAGAGTAAAGGGTTGGGAAAATTGCCAGTCAAATGGGCCTAAGAAACAAGCTGGGGTTGCCATCCTAATATCTAACAAAGTAGACATTAAGCTAAAAACAATTAAAAGGGACCAAGATGGTTATTACTTATACATCACAGGAAAAATTCGTCAGGAAGAGATTTCAATCCTGATTATTTAAGCCCCTAATATAAGGGCACATACGTATGTAAAAGAAACACTGCTAAAGCACAAATGCCACATCAGTTCTCACACACTAATTGTGGGAGACTTTAATATCCCACTTTTACCCATTAATAGGTTAACCAGATAGATACTGAACAGAGTAATAAAGAGTCTATCAGAGGTTATGATGCAAATGGATTTAATAGACATATACAAAAGCTTCCATCCAAATGCAAAAGAATATATTTATTTTTCAGCTCCTCTTGGAAATTTCTCTAATACTGACCAGATAATAGACATAAGGCAAATATCAACAGATATAAAAAATAAAAATAATCCCTTGTAAAATATCAGACCATCAGGACCAAAAGTTAGAGTTCAGCAACATCAAAAATCAAAGAAGGCTTACCAACTCATGAAAACTAAACATCACTCAGCTGAACCACTTCTGGGTCAAGGAAGAAATTAATAAAGAAATCAAAGTCTTCCTAGAATTTAGTGAAAATGAATCCACAACATATCCAAACTTGTGGGACACAATGAAAGCAGTCTTAAGAGGAAAATTCATAGCAGTAAATGCCTATATGAAAAACCTAGAAAAATCCCACACTAGAGACCTAACAGCTCAGCTGAAAGCCTTAGAACAATTAGAAGCAAACTCACCTAAAAGGAGGAGATGGCAGGAAATAATCAAACTTAGAGCTGAAATAAATACAATTGAAACAAAAAGAACAATACAAAGAATCAACGAATCTAAGAGTTAATTTTTTGAGAAAGTTAACAAGATAGATAAGCCCTTAGCCAAACTAATCAAAAAACAGAGAGAGAGTGTCCAAATCAACAAAATCAGAAACGAAAAGGGGGACATAACAACAGACCCCAAGGAAATACAGAGAATTATCAGGTCATATTTTGAAAATCTGTATTCCACACAAATGGAAAACCTAGAAGAAATGGACAGTTTTCAGGACAGGTACCATCTACCAAAATTAAATGAAGATCAAATTAATTACCTAAACAGGCCTATAACCCTTAAGGAAATTGAAGCTGTCATTAAAAACGTCCCCAAAATAAAAGCCATGGTCCAGGTGGTTTCAGTGCCGAATTCTACCAGACATTCAAAGAAGAATTACTACCATTACTCCTCAAACTATTTCACACAGTAGAAACTGAAGGAATATTGCCAAATTTCTTTTATGAGGCCACAATCACCCTAATACCCAAGCCACTGAAAGACACAACAAAGAAGGAGAATTACAGACCAATTTCAATCATGAATATTGATGCAAAAATTCTCAAAAAAATTTTGGCAAACTGTATACAGCAATGCATAAAAGATATCATCCACCATGACCAAGTAGGCTTCATCCTAGAAATGCAGGGCTGGTTTAACATACGAAAAACTGTAAATGTTATCAAGCGTATAAACAAACTAAAGGAACAAAACCACATGATCATATCCTTAGATGCGGAAAAAGTCTTTGACAAAATCCAACACTCTTTTATGATTAAAGCCCTGGAGAGATCAGGAGTAGAGGGAGAATACCTAAATATAATTAAGGTGATTTACAAGAAGCCGACAGCCAGTATCAAACTTACTGGAGAAAAACTCAAAGAAATCCCACTAAAGTCAGGAACTAGACAAGGATGTCCTCACTCCCCTTATCTATTCAATATAGTTCTTGAAGTTTTACCTAAAGTAATAAGGGAACGAAAAGAGATTAAGGGAATACAAATTGGAAAAGAAGTGAAGCTATCTCTATTTGCAGATGATATGATTGTATACATAAGTGACCCACAAAATTCTTCCAAGGAACTTCTACCGCTGATAAACACCTTCAAAAATATAGCAGGATACAAGATAAACTCAAAGAAATCATTAGCCCTTCTATACACTAAAGGTAGAAGAGCTGAAAAAGAAATAAGGGAAACATTACCCTTCATAATAGCTGCAAATAGTATTAAATACCTTGGAGTAACTATAACCAAAGAAGTAACAGACCTATTTGACAAAAATTTTTAAATCATTGAAGAAAGAAATTGAAGAAGATATCGGAAAATGGAAAACTCTCCCATTTTCCTGGATTGGTAGGATCAATATAGTAAAAATGGCAATTCTACCAAAGGCAAACTACAGATTCAATGCACTACCCATCAAAATCACAACACAATATTTTTTGGACCTTGAAAGAACAATACTCAATTTCATTTGGAATAACAGGAAAGCCAGGATTGTCAAAACAATTTTACTCAACAAAAGAACCTCAGGAGGTATCACCATCCCTGACTTCAAGCTATACTATAGAGCTACAGTAATCAAAACAGCCTGGTACTGGCATAAAAACAGACTTGTGGAGCAATGGAATAGAGTTGAGGATCCAGACATTAACCCAAAAACCTATAAAAACACCTGATCTTTGAGAAAGAGGCCCAAAACATTCAATGGAAAAAAGATAGTATATTTAACAAATGGTGTTGGCATAGCTGGAAGGAAGTGTGCAGAAAAATGCAAATAGATCCGAGCCTGTCACCCTGCACAAAACTCAAATCCAAGTGGATCAAAGACCTCAACTTAAACCCAACCACTTTGAACTTGATAGAAAAGAAAGTGGGAAATACACTTCTACAAGTTGTCCAGGCCACCACTTCCTAAATATAACACGAGTGGCACAGACACTAAGACCAACAATCAATAAATGGGATCTCCTGAAGCTGGGAAGCTTCTGCAAAGCCAAGGATACTGTCAATAGGACAAAACGCCAGCCTACAGAATGGGAATAGATTTTCACCAACCCTTTAAGTGATAGAGGACTATCTCTAAGGTATATAAAGAGCTCAAGAATTTAGATCCCAAAACCTTGAATAACCCTATCAAAAAATGGGGTACAGATCTAAAAGGGGAATTCTCAGCAGAGGAACTACGAATGGCTAAAAGGCTCCTGAAAAAGTGCTCTTCATCTTTCGCCATCAGAGAAATGCAAATCAAAACAATTTTGAGATACCATCTAACACCTGTTTGATTGGCTAAGATAAAAGGCACAGATGACAGCCTATGTTGGAGAGGATGCCGAGCAAGGGGAACACTCCTCCATTGTTGGTGGGAGTGTAAGCTTTTCAGCCACTTTGGAATGCAATATGGCGGTTTCTCAGAAAATTGAGAATCAACCTCCCCAAGGACCCAGCAATATCACTTCTGGGTATATACCCTAAAGAGGCACATTCACACTCCAAAGGTATTAGCTCAACTGTGTTCATAGTAGCATTATTTGTAATAGCAAGAACTTGGAAACAACCTAGATGTCCCTCAACTGAAGAATGGTTTAACAAACTGTGGTACATCTACACAATGGAATAGTACTCAGCAGTAAGAAAAAATGATATCCTAAAATTCGCATGTAATTGGATGGATTTGGAGAACATCCTCCTTAGCAAGGTATCACAAACTCAGAGAGATAAGTAGGGGTTGTACTCACTCACTAGTCGTCTCTAAACAAACAAACAAGAAAAAAAGCCAAACATGCCCAAGCAGCAAACCACTACCACTGAACAGCATGGGATCAGAAACACCCTTCGAACCCCACTCCAACTATAGGAACATCTGACTCACTCTTGAGGGAGGGGGGACAAAACTGGATTTGGCCAGGAGTGGAGACTGATCCAAGCATTATTGGGTCAGTGGGACCATAGGACTGTCTGCTTCCTGTCCAGGGAGGGGATGGGGAGTTGTGGAGAAGTAAAATGACCAGATGTGGTGGGAGGGGGAAGGGACCTTGAATAAGGATATACAGGTATTTAAAAATTTTAAAAAATTCAGAAGGAAAGCTGAACACAAAGTAGATATATGTGTAGCAATCTTATTTGCATTACCACCCTTGATAAGTCATGCTTATGATTCTTATCCTCTTTATAGTTATTGTTAACTTTTCCACATTTTAAATTCATTTTACTGTTTTTTGATAAATACAACATAAAGAAGAAAAAAGACTAAAAAATATACTTCTGAGTGCATATATATATATGCATATTTTCTAAAAATCATTCATTAATGAGATAGGGATATGGCATAGAAATATCAAGTCTAAATTTTTTAGCATCATCTCATAGACTGTTGTCTGATAAAAAATAATGTGAGGGATAGAACCAAAGAGAATTAATTCCAGGTATTTATTGGATTTTCAGCACTCCTATATATATATATATATATATATGTATATATATATATATATGTATATGTATATATACATATATATATATAAAATGATGTCTCATATAGACGATTCTTTTTTATGAATAAAATCATATTTTTTATCCATGTATCCCCTTGTGCAGACTCCCTTCCCCCCTCCCACCCCTCCCCATCACTCACTCTTCTCCCCATCACTTTATCTCCTCCCCAGCAAGGGCAGGCGGTCCCAAGGTCCCAAGATCCCAATATGACTTAGATCAGCATCCACTCAGGCAGATCTGCTTTTCTCACCCCAACATCAAGACTGGGTCCGATGTTCCTCTAGAGGGAATGGGCTCCTAAGTGTTGGTCCAAGTTGTTTCAGATTCCAAGCTGTTCAGTGTTTGTGGTTTGCAGCTTGAACATTCATAACTTTTTCTTTATATTTCCTTCTTTATATCAGTTTTCTATGGCCTACTAAATGTGTACTATTTTTAAATCTCCACCAACCTGTCCAGCACAAATTGTGTTTTATTGGTTCTTTATACTCTGTTCTAGAAAGCAATTAGATAGCAATATATTTTGGTTACTTTCCTAGTGCTATTTCTATTTCTTTGATAAAATGTCCTAGTGAAAAGCAACTTAGACAAAAGGTTTAAATTATCTCACAGCGCTCTATTATATTCCAACACTGTGGGAAAATCAAGCAGCTACATATATCTACAGTCACGAAGAGAAAAAAGTTTAGTGCTCTGCCAACTTTCTCTACTCTTAAAGATTCCAGAACTGAGAAACAGGGAATAATGTTCCTTATTTTTATAGTCAGTGTTTTCACATTAGTTAATGCAATCAGCAATCTCCTAGAGACATTTTCACAGGCCAGTAAAGTCTGAATGATTCCCCACACAGATTCTCTTATCAGAGATTCTATGTTATCCCTAGTTGAAAATTAAATCATAGTAATCAAATTCCATATAGAAATTCTTTCTCTCTCTCTCTCTCTCTCTCTCTCTCTCTCTCTCTCTCTCTCTCTGGGGTTTTCTCCCCTCCATCTCTCTCCCCACTATCTTTTTTACCATTTGCTCTTAAGAACAGAATTGTAGTGTTTTTAATAGTAATCAAAATATTCTTCTTCTTAAATTCTTCCTATGTATAGAATTATCTCAGAGTTATCATTTATAAAGGAATGGAAACTGTACCTATAACCCTGTGTTTTGTTTTTAATCATTCTTACCTTCTAACTTTGATTTGAAAAAGTTATTTTTTAAAAAATTCTTATATTAACATAAAAATCTTTAGTGTAACAAATGGTGAGTGATTGTTAATTTTTCTCAGTAAATGTTATTTATTTTGCAATCAAATCTTATTGATTACTGTCAGAAAGAGATATGGATACAAAATAAAAAAATACTCTTTATTTTCTAAGATTATAACACATGTTCAGTCACTAACAAGTTATTTCAATGTGTCAATTGTTTGAAAAAAATGACATGAAGGCAGAAACAGGAGCCCTGGTAAAGTATCATGGGAAGATTTTTATTAGACACTGATGTTAGTTGAAAACAGAAAATAAAATAATGTAGAAGATTCATTTTTGAAGACACCACAATAATTGAGTCTGAAAATATTGTTTTACACACACACATCAAAATTGTACGTGCTATATAAAGTAAGGCATAGCATATGTTAAGTTTTGGATGTTCAGAAATTAGTATATGCTGTTACAAATTTGAACTTTATTTCAAAGTCAGTAAAATCCTACAGAATGGTTTTAGTCATGCCCATGCATACTTGGATTCAGGAATACCAAAGAAAGTATAGACAGAATTCTTATTAGGATATATTTTCAATCAACTGACAGCAACCTAGAAAAAGAAGAACTGCATTGTAGAAAAATAATTGAAGTTAAGGAAAAAAGAATGGATACATTTTGTGAATTAACAATACTGACATTTTATTACCTGAAATTTAATGCTGATAACTTGATCAGATGGACTGAAGACATGATGACTCACTAGTTAAAAGTGCTTACTGCCCTTGCACAGGACCCAAGTTTGGTTCCTAAAACTCACAACTCTCAACCATCTGTAATTCCTGAAATTTCTTCTGACTTTTCAAGTGTCCTTCACTTACAAGACTCATAGAAAAACAATTTAGATTATTTTAACATAAAATTAACATTACATAACACTCTGTTGTGGGAATTCAGAGAATAACTTCTGTTCTTTCTTCCAACACAGCCACTACCGGTCAGAAAACCTATTTATTGTCTTTTAACCATGTCAGCAATTACTAAAAACTTAGATGATAGGGGAAAATAATAAATACCAAATTCTTATACCATATTTTGTTTTCCATTTAATTCACAAATGCATATTTGTCTACCACTGTATGTAAGTATTGAATAACAGTATGAACTAGATGAATAAAATAAAATTATTCTCTAAAAATGTGATACAAATAGTTAAGTGTGATTTCATACATTTCAGAATAAAGCAATTTGACAAGGGAGCACATGAGAAGAAATATTCAGAGATTAAAGACTGTGAAAAAGCTTTTAAAGAACAGTGATGGTTAAGATTCACTAAAAATGAAATGTAGGCTGAAAAGTAGGATTTAATCTATGAGTAGAAGGCATTGAAATTTGGAAGCTTGAAATTTGATAAATATGCATATCAAGAGAATTCTTAATTTTAATATACAAATTCAGTCCAGAAGAAATTTTGCAGTAGATCTAACTGCACAATCCTATAGGAACCATAAGCAACTTTACTACCAATTCTGCTTTGCCCCCCCAAACACTCAATAAATCTGGTTCAGCTGTAAAAGAGCTAAGTGGAAAATTGAATTCTAGAGATGAAATTATGAATTTGCTAATAATATACCTGCCACACAAGCAAAGTAACTAAGGTATAAAATTGGGTATGACCTATTTAAATCCAGCACATGGGGACCAGAGAAAAGGGGATCTATTGAGTTCATTGGCATACTACCTTAGCCAGATGATTTATCTTCATGTTTGGAGAATGATGTAGTTAGAAGGTTTTGTGTTGCCAGAAGCTCTCAAAAAATTTACTTGGAGGCTTAATATTACTTATAAATGCTCAGCCAATTAATCAAGCTTATTGTTCACTAGCTCTTACACTTAAATTAACTGATAAGTTTTATTTATGTTTAGCCACATGGCTTGATATCTTTTCTCAGTCCAGAAATTTCATTTTGCCTCCACTACATCTGACTGGCAACTTTGACTCTGCCTTTCACTTCTCAGGATTCTCCGAGTCTGATCAACTGGCCTATATTTCCTGCCTGGAAACTGTCCAAGGATTTATGAAACTAACATAAGTGATAAATCTTTACAGTGTTCAAGAATAACATCCCACAGCAGACTGAAGTGTCTGAATAAATAAAGGCATGAATAAATTTAAAAAATAAATAAATAATAAATGCCATAGAGTAATTAAAGATGTTTTCCAATAATGACTTCTAGTCTTCATTCATGTGCTAAAAGGAGTTCATGTGCACTTGTACTCACATATACAGATACATAGTAAAACCATACAATAATCACTATTGTAAATTTAGTGCAATTATGCTCCAAATGTTAAATTTTAACTATAAAATGCTTTTCTAAATTCTTTTCTACAAGGTTTAATTCCTGTCAAAATGCTGCAATTTTTCTTCTACTGTTTTCTGGTTCTACAGTTTTATTCCATCTTCAATGACTATCATATACTTAAATTCATTCTAAAAAAGGAGTTTAAATGTCAGACTTTAAAATGTGAACTCCTCAAATTCTTTCTCTACTCTATTGTTTACATTGCTCATACTGACAAATAACAGATAATGAGCAATGGATTTAATTGTGTGCTTAGACATTCTTTATGCTACCACACACTACAGCCAATATTCTCCTGTTGCATAGTTATTTCCTTTCTATACATGTTCATTAAAGACAACAATTTACAACTTATCACTATAATTTTATACAAGGCAACTTTATTTTCAACGATCAAAATGCCAGAAGTAGAGGCTGAACTAAGAATATTGGGAGCATGGGACCTTGGGACTATCTGCCCATGGGGGGAATGGGGAGATGTGGAGAAGAGAGAATGACTTGATGTGGAGGGAGGGGGAAGGGACCTTGAATAAGGATATACAAGGATAGAAAATGTGAGTTCTTTATTCATAATGAAAAAGAACTAAAAAAATTAAGGCCAAGTAACTTTGGAATAAAATAAATTAATTACATTCTTTATTCTCATTATTTATAAATAAGTCCACAGTTATTTTCTCTTTAACTTGTTGAATTTTATTGACAATTTACCAGCTGTGTTTAGTGGCAATATTTTTTATTAATTGTCCCTCAGGGAAGTCATTTCCTTCTGAAAGAACAGATGTTGGTCTATTAAGAAAACTACTCTCTCCCTTCAGACAAAATGAATGATGTTTCTAATGATGGTTTAGAAAAATGTGCCTATGTATTAAATTACTATTTAAAAATATAGTATTTTTATATTTTGAGAACTAATTAACATATATAAACTTCAATTGTTTTAGATTTAAAATTCCATACCTGAAATGGTACTGAAGAATTTATATACATGGTACATATATATTTCTTATATTATCAAATTGTTTTTATCCTTATGGAAGTATGATTAAATTTAGATGCATTATTATATTAATTACATGAATACTCATGTTATTTATTTAATTCACACATATACAATAAGCACATTTGCTTGAACTTTTCTTTTTTTTCTTTATTTATTTTGTATTTATCAAAAAAACAGTAAAGTGAATTTAAAATGCTGAAAAGTTAACAATAACTATAAAGAAGATAAAAATCATAAGCATGACTTATCAAGGGTGATAATGCAAATAAGATTGCTACACATATATTTACTTTGTGTTCAGCTTTCCCTCTGAATTTTTTTTTCATCCCTGTATATCCTTATTCAACGTCCCTTACCCCTCCCACCACATCAGGTCATTTTTCTTCTCTGCAAATCCCCATCCCCTCCCTGGGCAGGGAGCAGACAGTCCTATGGTCCCACTGACCCAATAATGTTTGGATCAGTCTCCACTCCTGGCCAAATCCAGTTTTGTCCATCCTTCCTCAAGAGTGAGTCAGGTGTTCCTATAGTTGGAGTGGGGTTCAAAGGGCCAGTCCAGGGTGTTTCTGATCCCAAGCTGTTGAACTCTTTCTTTTAGTAAATATATATTATTTGATTTAGAAACCAGCAGAAATTTTATGTAGCCTGCCTAAATCTCTAAGATGCTTTGAAATTATTGTTTTCTATGTTGTCCTTTTTCCATTTATAATGAAGAAAATTTCTATTAATATATTTATTTATTCATACATAAAACAAGCATTTATAAAATATGTCAGGTATCTTCATGATATATATATACATATATATAATGTAAACCTACAAATAAAATTCTATGACCTAGTAAGTTATATATATATATAAACATATATATATATATATATATATATATATATATACACTTGTGGATTTCCTACAAAATAGGTAAATACAATATTTTATTATATGAGTACAAATACAAAAAGCTATATATGTAAATTAATGTTCAAAACTAAACTTCAAATGTCAGTGGCTTATGGCAACACAAATTTAATCACCAGCCATAGGTGCACATTCAGCATGCCTCTACAGGGAAGCACTGTTCAACACTTTAATATGGAATCAATTTTAATATATGCTTCAAGAATCATAAATGAAAGGAAAGGTATATCAGTAATTGTGTTTGACTATTTAAACTTTTGCACAGTTGTGACACACAACAATTCAACTCATATTTATATGACCTTCTTAAACATATTCAATTCAAAGTAGAATGAAAAAGTAGCAGCTTTCTCTTTTCTAGAAAGATGTAGTTAAATCTTATTAAAGTAAATAATCTAATGTTCTACTCTAGTAGGAAAGAATCAAATCTCCTTTTCTCATACAAACTACAGTTGCTTCAGAGACTGAAAACTGGAATTCTGTCCACTTAAGGTATGGTAACTTACATCCATGGGGGAAAATTAGTAAAAAATCTTCAAGTTACTTACTCAATATGATACTGAGAAATGCATCAGTTCTAACTGTCCTTGCCAGATTCAGATATAATAATATCAAACAAGCTTCCAGTAGTAAAATGTTCAGTGTCAATAACCAAGCATAGTATAAATTATCTGCAAAAATATACCTTAAGATAAGTGCTTTCTTCATCTGTAGCTGAACCTGGCTTGGGTAGCTTTAGATTTTATTTTTCATGTTCCATGTATTTTAGAGAAAAGAGAATTTTTATTACTGTATATTTTTAGCTATCCTGCATGTTTTGTGTTTTATATAAAGTTTGATATTGATTTTCAAAAAACAATGAAGAAAAAAAAGGTAAATATTGTCATTCCCATACTTCTGAGATGGGATTTCTTAAAATAAAGAGACCTAATGAAAATCTTTCTCATTAAAAAAGATATTTAATAGGAGATGCAATAAAAAATAAATATCTGCAGTAATTGAAAAATGCTGTTTCATGTGTGCTTTGAAGCAAGCATTCCTATCTCCTGGGAAGTCAGAATTTTATGATGGGCACTGACTCTGACCATCAATCTGTTTGTAGGAATATTGCACAGCTTTAATGTAGCTTATTTCTTGTGTAGCCTTCATTTTGCCTTTATCCACACCTGAGAACAGAAATTATGAATATTTACACAAGAGGGAATATGAGAGTTTATTATAAAGTTTATAGTTCCCAATGAAATATAAATGATTACTCTAGATAAATCATTTATATGGGTGGTTACTATAGTGGGAGAAGGTCCTGTAAACTTTAACAGATTTTGGTTTCTATGTTAGGATTAACTCTTACCTACCATTCATCAACATGTTTATTTGTTGTTGTTTATTCAATATTTGGTTTTCTATATGAACATAATTGTTGATAGCTGATACTATCAATTAGGAAAAAATGAACCTGGCGAAAGTGTGTGTGTGTGTGTGTGTGTGTGTGTGTGTGTGTGTGTGCGTGCATGTATGTATGTGTTGTATAAAACATTAATTGATGGAAAAAAAGACCATGAACTTTAAAGAGCGATAATAGGGGTACATAGGAAGCATTGGTGGGATTAAAGAGAAGGGGAGAATAATTATAATTATAATCGTAAAAGGTATATACATATTATTTTGCCTCAGATCTGAATAAATTGAAGTAATAAATTTGGGTCTTACAGAAATGATATGATCTGACATTTTATTGTCTTAATTCTCAGGTTTATTGTGTTTAATTTGACAAGTAAAATTTAAATTGACAAGTTACATTCCATATACTTAATATGTACAGCATATTTGTATTCATTTATGTGCATATTGATGTTGCTTTGGACAGAGAATGGCATCATACTCCTGAATCTTTTGTAAAAGCTACCTGAGTGCTGGGAGACATGCATCATTGTGTTTAGCTAGGTAAATAGGGCTTCTGTTATTTCATTTTTAAAGAAGAATGTGCTTAAAATATTTTCACTATATAAAACTGAAAGTAAAAAGGAAATTCAGGCTAAAAAAATTGCAAATTTAAGCTATTTCATATTGACCACTGAAGAATGAGTAAGAAGCCAGTAAAGCTGAATGTACAAGAGACTGGATCATGAGGATTTATTTGATGATTCAAATAACATCACTTCACTTACTGGTATTTAAGGGAACAGATATTTAGAATGTAGTTATACTGGTTTAATAAAGTGGTGGTTAAAATGAATAATGGCCACAATAAACATACTAACATGAAATTAGGGGTGGGCTTAGGAGGCTGCCATCAAACACAAAGAACTACGTAGATAACTTAGAAATGCTGATTATGGGAAAAACAGTCTTTCCAGGGAAAGATTACAGCAATTCGTTAGACAATTCCAAATTGTAAGTGCTGAAAACATATATGAAAAAAATTATACAGGCTGAACTTGATATATATATATATATATATTTAAATTTGAAAGCAAGAGTTGGGGTAGAAGGCAAGCTTTAGTAGAATTACAGAAGGAAATTGGTGAAATTATAATCTTAAAAATTAAAAATATGTATTATTTTACTTTATTACTGAATAAAATGGAGAAATAAATGTGGATTTATCAAAATTGAACAGGTTACTCCCTTATTTTCCAAGTTTTGTTGAGCTTTAATTTGAAAACTAACGTTTATATTGGTTAGTAATATTACATAATATTAGATTGTGCACTATATTTGTATTTATCCATGTGAATCTTAAAAGTACTTTCAATATAAGATATGCTGAGCATTTTTTAAACTATACAAATATCACTTCAAATATTTTGGAATAAATTATAGAAAGAACAATACTTATTTAAACATGGAGTATAAAAACTTTTGAGTTTTAATTTGATAATATTTTGTTCAAAAAAATTTATGTCTAATCAATCTGTTAACCTTAATTTATACTGAATATAAAAGCACTTAGAGGAAATTGGTTCAGTTTACAAGCAAACATTTACTAAATTTAAGAGGGAAATTATGAAGAAGTAAATATATTATAAAATATCTGTTCTTGTTTGCTTCCTGATAAATTAAATGTGAGTCCCATTTATTCTGCAAACTGATAACATAACCTCTCATACGATCAACCATAGGCTTTTTCAAATTGAATTGCTTAAACACACACTGTGCATTTAATCTGTTCTCTATACCCTGGGATTGCAAGGCATTATGTTCTCAGGAAAACATGCACAATGACAAATGAACTAATATATAACATAATAGAATTTCAAATCTAGTCAAAATTAAATGTCACATTCAATTAAATAGCACCACATAAACAAAGATAAAACAAATTTTAAAGATGCCAAGTGATTTTGTATCCCTATGAATGTATTCCCTAATAGCATTCAGCAGGAAGGAAAATTAGCCAAACTTTAATAACTCACAAGTTCATCTTATTAGTTATACATTTGTTTCTTTAAATCCTGCTCTTTGTATATTTATGGTGTTCACATTTTTTAACAACTGGTTTTGCTTTAGACATTTTCATATATGCACATGATACATACCTAGCATTTATCCCTCTCTTTTACCTCATCTATGCTCTCTATCATAAATTTCTCAAAATCATATCTATTTATTTGTTGTGTTACTAAGTTAACATTGGAAAATATAAAGGTAGGTATAGTAAATTTTTCAGTGGTTGTCAATATTGTTTTCTGACTTTGGATTATTCTTAAGACATTCTCTGGAATAACTATATAATGTGATGATTCTGGTAACTAAGTATGGTCATATGAAGTGAAAAAATAAATCTAGTAATAAATAGAAAAGTTTCAGATAACTGTATAGTCTGTGTGAATCCTGAGAATAATCAATGCAGGTTATGGTTTCAATGAAAATAACTACTGTTGGTCCAGTCTAAGGGCTCAGCAGGCAAAAAGATCTTTCCACAAAGCTTTGGAACTAGAGCGTTCTTTCAGCCTCTCACACAACAGAAAGAGCAAAACAACTGCCACAAATTGCTTCTTGATTTTCACAGATAGATCATGTTGCAGAGGTCCTCCACCAAAGAAATATATATGATATATATTATAAGTATAATAAAAATTTACCTCCTACACAGGGAATGACGTACTTCAGTTAATAAGTTCAAACCTCACAGTTTTTGGCAATTAACATAATGTAAAACTATGTTTAGGATTCGCTATAAATATGTAATAATATAGAAAGCAGTTTCAACAGTTATCTTGTATGATCTAATCTTAATACAAATGTACAAAAATGAATTTGCTTGTGGGTGCTTATGTGAATATGTAAAATAACACACACATGTGTGTATATGAAACATTTAAAGAATAACAAAAATTATGCTATAGTACACCATAGAAAACATAGTAGTTCATTTTGAACTAGGATCTAATAAAGACTGGTATCAAATACTCTATTTAACTAAAGCTGGCCTTGAACTTCTAATGCTCCCACATCACCTCACAAGTGTCAGAACTGTGAGCATGTACCACACAACACTCTCATTTAAAAAAATTATGATGAGATAATTAGATTGGTATATAAAAGATAGTATTTATTGACATCTGAATTATGCTACAAACAAAATAAAATTCATATAAATATAATTCAAAATTGGAAATTCAAAACAGTATGTTCTATACTAAATAATTGAAAAGGTTCAAGCATAGCCTTTTCTCATTTTATAGGCTAACTACCTGTGCAGGGATGGTTCAAAAAACAAAAAACTGTGAATGTCAACTTAGATGCTAAATATCCCTTTGAAAAAAATTCAACATTATTTCATAATAAACATCCTGGAGAGATTAGGAATACAGGAAAATACCTAAATATAATAAAGGCAATAAAAAACATCAAACTAAAAGGGAGAAAACCTCAAAGGAATCCCACTAAAATCAGGAACAAGACAAGTTTCTCCTCTCTGACCTATTCTGTTCAAAACAGATCTTGAAATTTTAGCTAAAGCAATAGCAGAACAAAAGGACATTAAGGGTATACAAAGTGGAAAAAAAGAAGTCAAACTGTTTCAATTTGGAGATTATATGATCATATATATATATATGTAAGCCTCAAAATTCTATCAGGAAACTTCTACAGTTGGTAAACACCTTGAGCAATGTAGCAGGGTATAAGATTAACTCAAAAAAATTAATAGTCCTCCTATACACTAAGAGTAAGAGGGATGAAAACAATTAAGGGAAATATCATCCTTTATAATAGCTGCAAATAGCATTAAATACCTTGGCATAAGTCTAACCAAAGAAGTGGAAGATCTGTTTGACCAAAATTTTAAGTCACTGAACAAAGAACTCAAAGAAGTTTTCAGAAAATGGAAAGATCTCCAATCTTCCTGGATAAGAAGGATCAACACAGTAAAAATGGAAATCTTACCAAAGCAATCTAAACATTCAATGCAATCCCCATCAAAATTTCAACACAATTTTTTACTGACCTTGAAAAAAAATACTGAACTTCATATGAAATAACAGAAAATACAAGATGTCCAAAACAATCCTGTTCAATAAAAGAACTTCAGCAGGCATCACTATCCTTGACTTCAAGCTATACTATTGAGCTACAGAAATAAAAATAGCCTGGTGCTGTCATAAAAACAGATTGTGGAACAATGGAATCAAATAAAAGACCCTGACCTTAATTCACATACCTAGTAACATCTGATTTTTGACAAAGAGGCCCCAAATACACAATGATATACAATATAAAATGATAGTATCTTCAACAAATGGCTTTGGCATAACTGGATGATTGTGTGTAGGAAAATGCAAATAGACCCATATATATCACCCTGCACAAAACACAAATCCAAGTGGATCAAAGACCTCAAAATAAATTCAGCTACATTGAACATCATAGAAAAGGAAGTGGGAAATACATTTTAACAAATTGGCATAGGCAACCACTTCTTAAATATAACATCAGTAGCACAGACACTAAGAACAACAATTAATAAATGGGACCTTCTGAAACTGATCAACTTTTGTAAGGTAAAAGACACAGTCAATAAGACAAAACCATACTCCATAGAATGAGAGAAATATCTTCACCTACCCTACAACTGACAGCGGACTGATTTCTAAAATATAGAGAGACCTCAAGAAAGTAGAGGTTAAAACCCCAAGTAATCCAATTAAAATATAAAGTTCAAATTTAAAAAGGGATTTCCCATCAGAAGAATTAGAAATTGCTAAAAGACATTAAAGAAATATTCAGCATCTTTAGCTAATAGAGAAATGTAAATCAAACAATTTTGAGATATCATCTTATACCTTTCAGAATGGCTGAGATCAAAAACACAGATGACAGCCTATGCTAGAGAGGATACAGGGCAATGGGAACATTCCTCCATTGCTGGTTGGAGTGTGTAATTGTATAACCATTTGGAAAACAGTATGGCACATTCTCAGAAAACTGGAGTTCAATCTCTCCAATGATCCAGTAATACCACTATTGGGCACATATCAAAAAGTCTCACATTCTTACCCCAAGGTCATTAGCTCAACTAGTTCATAGCAGCATTATTTGTAATAGCAAAAACCTAGAAACAACCTAGATGTTCTTCAACTAAAGAATAAATTAACTAATTTTGGTACATTTATACAATGTAGTATTATTCGGCTGTAAAAATAATGACATCTTAAAATTGGCACGCAAATGGATGAATTTGAAGACTATCATCCTGAGTCTGGTAACACAGGCCCTGAAAGATAGATATGGTAAGTCCTCACTCATAAGTGGATTTTAGACAGAAAGCCACAACCCTGAACAGCTTGAGATCAGAAGGAACTTCAGAGAGACACCCAGGGATCCCACTGAGAAGAGAAAATAAAGTAAATTGAGATCATAATGTGTAGTATTCAAGGAAAGGTGGGAACAAATCATGTGAGACAGAAATGTTTGAGTGAGAGGAACAACAAAGAGAGATAGAAAAGAAATAAGTATCTGGATAGAAGGAGCCACTGTGGGGTTGGAAAGAGGCCAGATGCAAGGGAAACCTCCAAGAATTCATAGGAATTCAGCCAATATTTGAAGCAGTGCCTGAATAGAACTTCCTGTATAATCAAATGAATGACCACCATGTCATTATAGAACCATCATCGAGAAATGAATAGAGGTGGAAATAGAGATCCATAGCTCAGCACCAGGTTGAGCGGCTTGTCCAGCTGAAGAGAAAGAGGAGAATGTATATGAGCAAAGGGATTTGGATTCTGAGGAGGAGACGCACCAAGATGGCTGTTAGGAGCTATTAGGAGCAAATTGAATCACAAACAGAAACTGGGGAATCTTCAGGGAAATAAACTAAACAGTCCAAGTGTAGATGACTGTGGAATGGCATGGACTGTATGTGGAGCCTCGTGCAGTAGAATCAGACTGTGCTCCTGAGCATGAACCAGTGTCTTGAAGCCCATTCCCTACAGAGAAACATCAAACCCAGCTGCAGTATTGAGATGAGGGAATCGGACCTACTTCAAATGGATTCACCAGGCTGAACTGACCCAACTTGGGACTCCCTGGCCTCCTTGGGGAATGAATGGGGGAATGGAGCCTGGGGATGCTGAGGAAGGACTGGGAGAGATTGGAAGGAGGAAATGGAGGACAATCAGGGGCAAACATAGAAAAATCTTTATTGAAATAAAATTATATGTAAGTGCTCATTGTATTTCTTCACATTAGAATCTTTAACTGAAAACACCATCCAACTTCTGCTTTTGATACAAATATCACAATTAAAACATCTTTCATTTGTCTGTCACAAAAAATAGTGTTAAACTTTGTTAAATAGTCATCAAAACAATTCTGAGATACCATCTGACACCTGTTAGATTGGGCAAGATTAAAAAACAGATATGACAGCCAATGCTGGAGAGGTTGTTGAGCAAGAAGAACATTCCTCCATTGCTGGCGGCAGTGTAAGTTTGTTCAGCCACTCTGGAATGCAGTATGGCAGTTTCTCAGAAAACTGGGAATCAATCTCCCCAAGAATCCAGCAATACCATACTGGGCATATACCTTAAAAAGGTACATTCACACTCGAAAGGCATTAGCTTAACTATGTTTATAGTAGCATTATTTGTAACAGCAAAAACCTGGAAACAATGTAGATGCCCCTCAACTGAAGAATGGATTAACAAACTGTGATACATCAACACAATGGAGTATGACTCAGCAGTAAGAAAAAATAATATCCTAAAATTTGCAGGCAAATGGATGGATTTGGAGAACATCCTCTTGAGCGAGGTATCACAAACCCAGAAAGAGAAGCAGGAAATATACTCACTCATTAGTGGACTCTAAACAAAAAAGCAATAAGCAAAGCACATCCAAACTGCAAACCACAACCACTGAACAGCTTGGGATCTGAAAGACCTTGCTTGGACTGCCAACTTGGATCCCACTCCCTCCAGTGAAACACCTGACCCAGTCTGAACCAGTGTCTTGGGTGAGGAAAGTGGATCTGCCAGGAGTGGATGCTGAACTGAGCCATATTGGGACATTGGGTTCTCTTGTCCTTGCTGGGGAGCAGATAAAGAGATGTGGAGAAGAGAGAGTGACTGGATAAGACATATGACTTTTTCATAATAAAAAATAGACTATTTAAATAATGGTTTTATTATTTTTCTTCCCCTCATATGGATCTGTGATGATACAGTGATTATTCAGATGTAAAGATGCCTGAAGGAAAAGCAATCTACTTTTGCTTGTCTGCATTGGCTTCCTAGGATGATCCATCCATCATATTGCTGCTACTACCTCAAATATATTTTGCTTCAAACAGAATCCAGTTTTCTTAGTACTTTATCTACTCAAAAGTTACAACTGACAGGAGGTCACTGTAACAATTGTGAGGAAGCTGCAGTCTTTCTGAGTTGTTCCTTGAAAATGGTAAGCATGTTGATCAAATTGCAATTGAAGCAACTTTGCACAACATGAAAATCTAAATTACAATCTTAACTTATTTTACTGCTTAACTCTATTTGTACAAACAGTTTCTCCTTTTCCTTCCAGGTTTCAACTTTTAAGCAAAACAAGTAGGCTCTCACCTGCCTTGTCATAATCTTCTGCCTAGCTAACTCATCACCCATAAAGCTTTTAATGTCACATCTCAAAACCTGTGAATAGTAAAACCCAAACTTAATGAGATAACATATAATAATACATAATTATACTAGTTATTGCTTTATAAACACCATTATATCTATTTACTTATTTATTTATTAATTTCTTGCTCTTAACCTTGTTATGCTGCTCAGGCTGACACTGAATATTTTTTTCTCCTGGCCATGGCTTTCTAAGTCTTAGTTGTCCATATCTTGTCTCATTTTTTTTTACAAATTGCTTCCATGAAAATAGTATAAAGAAAAGTTTTGCTTTTAATTAATCTATAAAGATGCATATAAGGTTGTATAATGTAAACATAGAGAAATAGATTTTGTGTCAATTTTGCATGTATTACACTACTGTATAGATATCAAAATCACTTTACCAAAAATGAGTAAATATTTCTTCATATCTCATTTATTTCTAATGTTCAATGTAACAAATCATAAACTATCACATAATTTAAAAAAGATGGAGACTGCTGAAGAAGGCTTTGAAGGGGATATTATTACTTCATTGTAAGATCTAGCTCAGTTTTATGCATCTTCTCCTGTGTTCTTAAATTAAATTTAATCATTCTAAATAGTATGATTGATTTTACAATCATTAAATATTTACATAGAAATTATATTCAGCTTCTGAAATTTACTCCTATGAAGCAATATTACAGTTAGAAAATCTGAAAGATAATGTTCTGTAGAAGAGTTAACTTTCATGTGTAGATAGATATATGATCAATTAGAACTATGGTGCTAATAACTAATACAGATAATCATCTGGTAAAGTTGTTATGATTGCAGGCTGAGGAAGCAAATGGCAGCAACTCAAATTGATGCTTCTAATATGAAAAATTAAGAAATTTGAAACCACATGATGTTTGTGGGCCATATCCACGATTTTTACATTCAGAATTAATTTGCCTTAACAGTGAAATATAGTAACAGTAATCTGGGAAGTATTTTATATCTGCCTCCCTATCATAGTGATACTTAATTGTCAACTTGACACAGTCAAGAGTCATTGAAAAAGCTACTAGACTTATTGCTTAAATCTGATTAGCCAGAGAATATATCTGTTGGGAATTATCTTAGACATTAGTACATAGCATTCCCCCAATTTTTTCTGCTTTCAGCTCCCGTAAATATTTTTCTCATTTTAATTCCCAAAATGATATACTAGGAACTCAAGCTTTCAGCTTCAGTCAACTCTTTCTTCTACTTTGTAGTTTTCGTTCAGCATGTCCCAGTACAACAAATAAAATTACATAGAACACTACCATCCACCAACAAAACTCTTCTTTTGAATAAATTTATATTAAAAATATTAATTTATGTAATTTTACTTTGGCTTTGGCACACAATTTCTAGAAATAAAGGTATTTCCAATCAGAAAAATCTTTGTCCCAACAGTATCATAATAGGCAGAAACTTTTTCTTATGGCAGCTCCTTGGTATTTCTATTAGATATTTTATAAACAAAGGGTTTTTTTTTTCTACAGCAATGTTAATTCTGAAGTTGCTTGTTCTAAGTGTGGTTATGTGAACTATTTCTTGCTCATCATACCAGGTAATAAGGTTCATAGTCATTATAAATCTGATTTGTTTCAGAAGTGGAAGAAAGATGATAAACAGTGATAAATACTATTGATTGGTGATTTCGAACAGAGAAAACCAATGATTTATGAATTATTACTTCTGATGAAACTAGAAACTGGGTGGAATTCTTACCTTGATATTTTAGTCTTTTGCATGAACGGGCATGCTCTTGGGGGGGAGAGTACATTTTCTGTGAATCTATTACTTGTTTATTATATATCAAAAATTAAGAGGATATGCTTTCTTCATGAAGCATAAGACCAAGGACTCTGTTGTCATGGTTGGAGTATTAATTTGTGGGTAACTCTAGTGGATGATTCACTCTCTGGAAATATTTTCTTCTGCATAGGTGAAAGACTGATTTATTTTAAAGACCCACTGTGGTGGGATTATGCTACATTGTAAATAATTGTCCCACCCACTGGTTTAATAAAAACTGATTGGCAAGGGGCAGAAACGAAGTGTGGGTACGGGGGACACCAGACTAGAAAAACTTTGGGAACAGGAAGAATAGAGCAGAGACACTGCAGAGATATCAAAAAGAGTCTGATGAGTTGTCAGGAGAAGCCGAGAAAAGAAGCTGAAATTCTGCTCTAAGAAGAGGTACAGAGGCCCATGGCTGAACAGGAAAAGAACCATGGGTTAATTTAAGGGTAAAAGGTGAGAAAACTATACATGCCTGGGGTCTAGGCTGATCAGCATAAAATTAATGTAAGCATCTTTGTATCTCTGTGGGTCTGCAGAACTGTGAGTCTGTGGATCTGCAGGCCAGAATCTGAGGGCTAGGCCATAAAATCTGGGAAAGAAACCTAATATAACAACACACTGTATAACAGAGATAATAACATAATAAAAACATCAAAAATTCAAATTGACAAACATTTGCCAATTTATAATGAATATAAAGATTTTTATTAATATAGAAATTGTTTTGTGTCAGAACAAAAATGGGTTGAAATGGAAGATATTTGTGAGTATTGAAATGAATAGATGTTATAGTTTACAGAGAGAAAGGAAAAAGATCCTTTTCAAAAAAATTAAAGATTTCATGTGCACATAAAATATTTAATAAATATGAACAGAAAAATGTTACAAAATTAAAGATTTAACATGAATATCAATACCTAAAGAAATTAGAGTAACTGAAATTCTACTATTGTGTTATTTCTTTTGAGACAACATGAATTGTGTCTTCCTTCATTTTTGACATATATACACACTTTCACCACATATACACACATTTCAAGGCAAAAAAATATTTTCCACTAAATACTGACAATGGAAAATTGGATGAGAGATATTCACTAATAAAAAATATTCCTTTAAATTTTTAAACATATTTAATCCAAGTAAACAGCATAGAATTTTCCCTTAACTACATCATTAAAATAATGATTCCTTAGCAATAAAAATATAAACTGATATGATTGCATTTTGGGAAACTTTTGAGTAAGATAACTCTTTGATGAATTGATGGTGCAAAATTATTATTAGTTATCTGAATATATTGTGAACATGCTAGAGCACCATTATTTTGCATTGTTAGAAAATACTTTTTTAACTTGTGCTGTGAAATAAAGACAAATTATAAAACCAATATGATTTATATTAGTTAGAACACTAGATAAATTAGGAAAGAATAATAAAATATACAAAGTTTTGAAGCAATGAGATTTGAATGTGTATTGTTAAGTGGTGTCTGAAATCTTCAGTGAACTCTTGAGTCAGCATTGCTGCAAAAAAACATTCCCTCTATTGGTGAGGATGAAAAAGAAATGGAGCCATATAACACAAAGGAAGAGAACTCACTCATGGAAGGGCAAAGGGCCCATTAAAAAGCTGTGAGCTGTAATGTCCTATGTATTTTAGTGCAGAACTGTCTAGGCATGATAAAGTGACTTAGAAAGAATTGTTAATGTTGTAATTAGAATTGTATTACATCATTTTGCCTGGTAGAACTTTTTAAATTAGTCCACCAATGTCTAAACTACATATAATATATAGCATTTTTTTAAAATGTTGTGACAAAATAGGAATGGGTTATGCAAAGTTAAAATTTTTGCTTGTATTTCTGTATTTGTGCTAAATTTTAAATGATGGAAAATAATAAAAACATAGATATTACTTATTTAAAGAGTGAGAAATTATTTAAATAAATGAAGTGGAAAGAAAACAATGGCAAATTAGTCTATTACTTATACTATTTATATTATTTTTTAACTACATTTTGAGACTAAATCTCACCGTAGTCAAGACTGGTTAGTAACTCATTTGTAGCTCATGATGAACTTTAAATAATGTCAGTCATCTTGCTTGAGATTCCCAACTTATGGAAATACATTTGTTGATATTTACTGCATTATTGTCTAGCAAAATTTTTATATAAGTATACACATTTCAATATTTTTTATAATTTTAAAGTCTGATTTTTCCATAGTTACTTAACTTATATGTTTTCTGTGCCATTTATCTTGAACAATATGATTTTATAATGATTTTTAACTATAGAATACATGTACACAATATACCTTGATCTTACCAACACTAATTTCCTAACACTAATATACTTTTTCCCTCCCCAGAATGCCCCTTTTCACTTTATGTTCTTTAAAATAAAATCCCATTGAGTCCAATCAATGTGATGCCCATATGCACATGGGTATGGATCACCCCAAAGTCATAGAAAGCTTAATACTGTAGCCATCCCACCAAAATTAAAAAATGTTCCCTTTCCCAGGAATTGTCAATTGCCATTTTTTCCCTAGTTAGGTCTGGGATCCAGATGCCCTCTCAAGTCTATGCTGGAATTTTAAGCTTGTGCAGATCTTATGCAAATAAAGACATATGCCATGAATTCATATGTGCAATAGTTATTACATACACTGCTATTACAGATTTTATAACAATCTGGAGTTCAGCATGAAGAACCCTCAAAAAAGTTAAAAATAAATCTGCCACATACCTACTAAACTACTGCATGGAATATGCCCCAAAGACTTGACATCCTATTTCATATGTACTTTCTCAGCCATCTTCATTGATACTATATTGATAATAGCAGGAAAATTTGAACAAAATTAATGTTCATTAGCTGAATAATATATAATAAAATGTGCTTCATGTACTCTATGGAATATTCCTCAGCTGTAAAGAAAATAAAATAATAAAGTTTTCAGATAAAATGATAAAATTATAAACAATCATATTGAGTGAGGTAACTCAGAAAGACAAACAATAACAAAAAGATGCCTCAATAAATTATAAAGTATGTTATTAGTTATCTACATTTAACAAATGATGATCTGTATATACAGATACATGAATAGTTTTCATATAATTTTCCTATAAGAAATGGCAATTTTCCCTCTAACAGTTACAGAATATCTAAGAAAAAATGTAACACCAGGCACTACAAGCCTTACTTTGAGTTGTTAATCAGAGCTGACCAAAAGTTTCTGAAAACATTGGTATTGCACATGGTTTCCCATCTGACATACAAATTAGTCCTGAGAACTTCAGACCTATGACAAAGTGGAACTCAATAAGATCCCACTCAAAATTATTCTTCCTGGGAACTAGCTTTCATATTATCAGAAAATATCAAGCAATGTGTCAAAGAAAACAAAAAAACTAAAGTCCTACTTATTTACGATTCCTATTAATCATAAAAATTACCAGCATGGCATAATAGCCATAGGAGTTTTGGAGTTGCATTCATAACTAGGCAGTAACCAAAGAATCTTAATTAGACTTAAGGGACACCCAACAAGAAGAAAATAATATATTAGTGTGAACCTTGCCAAGAACTCAGAGCTTGTGAAGTCACGGATCCTGGAGTGAAAGTTACAACCATTATTTTACTAAATTAGCATGATTCCTAAAGTCCATCTAAAGTATTCATTCTTATAAAGAAATATGACTGTAAGTCTCCTGCATCAGGAAAATTTTTCTGCATGTAGAGATCATTACAAAGCAAAACAAAAAATTCACAACTGATCAAAATATATAGTTGTGGCATCCATTCTCAACTAATATATCTATGATTCTTGCACCTAAATATTATGGATCATTGCAAAAAGTGTGTGTGTGGGGGGGTGTTATTTTAAGACTCATGGGACAGAAAGCTTGCAGTAAGACAATAACTCTTAGAAATATTAATGAAATTACATCCAATACAGACAGCCAATATGGGTATTTAATCAATATCTGAGAAAGGATGATACCACCAGACATGTTAGCTGGAAGGGAAGAACTCAGACGGCCACCAGCTAAGACCGAGAACTTCAAGTAACAGAGAAATACTGAAAATGGGAGAAATATGTTTCCTTGGGAAAGAGAATAAGGGAGAATACATTATTGGGGTTGGAAGTAGAACAAAAAGAAAATGCTGCATTTAAAATTTAGAAGATAATAAAAAAGTCCTGTTACATTAATTTATTTTCATATATTTTATAATATGTAAACATTTTGCTGTGCCTTCAATGAGTAACTGTTATATATGTACTGAATCTGTTTCTTGAGTGTATTACTTTATTTTACCCTAGCAATTCACAGGGACATAGGGAATAATTAATAATTTTTTCTCATAGGACTTTTTCATGTTATTTAAATTTATGTTTTTATTCTTATTGTTTTTGACAATCAATATCAAACATTGATACAGGATAACAAAAACACCGATACAGTAATAAAACTTCTTTTTTCTCTAAAATACATGAAACATAAAAAATAAAATCTAAATCTACTCAAGCCAATTTAGGTTCAGCTACAGATAAACAAAGCATAGGAGGTCACAGCTAATGCCCATGGATGCACTATGTTCACTACAAATTTCTGCTAAGCAACAATTTTACAGACAAACCAGAAGTTTTGTTTGTTTGTTTTGTTTTTTTTGTGTGTGTTTTAAATCACTTTCTTCGCCCATCATGTTTCAATGAAACAAAGAATATTTTTGGTTAAAGTCCAGTAATATGTGAGTATATTCCATACTTATCCTTTGTGAGGATTTGTGAGACACTGCTCAAGAGGATATTCTCCAAATCCATCCATTTGCCTATGGAATTTTAGGATATGATTGTCTCTTACTGCTGAGTAGTAGTCCATTGTGTAGATGTACCACAGTTTGTTAATGCATTTTTCACTTGAGGGGCATCTATGTTGTTTCTAGGTTCTTCCCCAGGCCTGGATGGATTCAGTGCAGAGTTCTACCAGACATTCAACGAAGAGCTAATACCAATACTCCTCAAGCTGTTCCATACATTAGAAACTGAAAGAACATTGCCAAACTCTTTTTTAAGGCCACAAAAACCTGATACACAAGCCACTCAAAGACACAAAAAGAGAATTATAAACCAATTTCCCTCATGAACATTGATGCAAAAATTCTCAACAAAATTTTCACAAACCGAATCCAACAGCATATAAAAAAAGTTATACACTAAGATCAAATAGGTTTCATCCCAGAAATGGAGGGATGGTTCAAAATATGGAAAACTGTAAATTTTATCCATCACATAAAGTGAAAGGAAAGAAACACATAGTCATTTCCTTAGATGCTGAAAAGCCTTTGAAAATAAGCCTTTATGATAACAGTCTTGGAAATATCAGGAACACAGGGAAAATTCCAAAACATAATGAAGGGGATTTGTAAAAAGCCAATGGCCAACATCAAACTAAATGGAGAAAAACACAAAGCAATCCTGCTAAAATCAGGAATTAGACAAGGCTGTCCCATCTCCCCTGTCCATTGCATTCAACAGTATTTTTTTTTCAATTTATTTTTTTTGAGGCATTTTGTTTATTATTATGAATAAAGAAGTCACACTTTCTATCTTTGTATATCCTAATTCAAGATCCCTTCCTCCTCCCACAACATCAAGTCATTCTCACTTCTCCACAAATCCCCCTCCAACCTCCCCCTAGCGCAGGCAGCAGGCAGTCCCAAGGTCCCACATATTGCTTAGTTCAAAATCCACTCCTGGCATATCCAGTTTTCTCCCCACAACCTCAAGACTGAGTCAGGTGTTCCTCTAGGTGGAGTGGGATCCAAGGAGTCAGTGCAAGGTGTTTCTGATCCCAAGCAGTTCAGTGGTTGTGGTTTGCAACGTGAACATGGTTTGAATTTTTCTTGTTTGTTTGTTTGTTTGAAGTGCACTAATGAGTGAGTACACCTAGTGTTTATCTTTCAAGGTTTGTGATACCTCTCTCAGGAGGACATTCTCCAAATCCATCAATTTGTCTTCAAATTTTAGGATATCAGTTTTTCTTACTGCTGAGTAGTACTCCATTGTGTAGATGTACCACAGTTTGTTAATCCATTCTTCAGCTGACTGGCATCTAGGTTGTTTCCACAATCTTGCTATTACAAATAACCCTGCTATGAACATAGTCGTGAACATACACACCTTTGGAGTGTAACTGTGCATCTTTAAGGTATACACCCAGAAAAGATATTGCTAGGTCCTTGGGGAGATTGATTTTCAATTTTCTGAGAAATCACCGTACTTCATTCCATGTGGCTAGACAAGCTTACACTCCCACCAACAATGGAGCAGTGTACCTCTTGCTCCCTATTCTCTCCAGCATAGGCTGTCCTCTGTGTCTTTTTTCTTAGACAATCTAACAGGTGTCAGGTTGTATCTCAAAGTTGTTCTGATTTGCATTTCTCTGATGGCTAAAGATGATGAGCACTTTTTCAGGTGCCTTTCACCCATTCGTAAATCTACTGCTGAGAATTCCCTTTTTAGATTTGAAACACATTTTTTGATTGGGTTATTCAAGGTTTTTGGATCAAGATTCATGAGTTCTTTATATATGTTAGAGCTCAATCCTCTGTCACTTGTAGAGTTGTTGAAAATCTTTTCCCATTCTGTAGGCTTCGTTTTGTCCTATTGACAATGTCCATGAGTTTACAAAAGCTTCTCAGCTTCAGGAGATCTCACTTATTGATTGTTGATTTTAGTGTCTGTGCCACTGGTGTCATATTTAGGAAGTGGTCGCTTGTGCCAATTCGTAGATGTGTATTTCCACTTTCTTTTCTATCAAGTTCAGAGTGATTAGGTTTATGTTGAGGTCTTTGATCCTCTTGGATTTCAGTTTTGTGCAAGGCGACAGGCATGGATCTATTTGCATTTTTCTACACGCTACCATCCAGCTATGCCAACACCAATTGTTAAATATATGATCTTTTTTCCGTTGTATATTTTGGGCATCTTTGTCAGAGATCAGGTGTTCATAGGCTTTTAGGTTAATGTCTGGATACTCAATTCTATTTCATTGATCCACAAGTCTTTACTGTAGCTCTATATTATAACTTGAAGTCAGGTATGGTGATACCTCCTGATGTTCCTTTGTTGAGCAACATTATTTTGGCAATCCTGGCTTTCCTGTTATTCTAAATGAAATTGAGAATTGTTCTTTCAAGATCCAAAAAATGTTGTTTTGGGAATTTGATGTTCAGTACATTGAATCCATAGATTCCTTTTTGTAGAATTGCCTGTTTTACCCTGTTGATCCTACCTATCCAGGAACATGAGAGGGAGTTCCATTTTCTGATATCCTCTTCAATTTCTTTCTTCAGTGATTTAAAATTTTTGTCAAATAGATCTGTTTCTTCTTTGGTTATAGTTACTCCAAGGTATTTAATACTATTTCCAGTTATTATGAGGTGTAATGTTTCCCTTATTTCTTTTTCAGCTCTATTTTCTTTAGTGTATAGAAGGGCTACTGATTTCTTTGAGTTTATCTTGTATCCTGCTACATTGCTGAAGGTGTTTCAGGCGTAGAAGTTACTTGGAAGAATTTTGTGATTCACTTATGTATACAATCATATCATCTTCAAATAGAGATTGCTTCACTTCTTATTTCCCAATTTGTATCCCCTTCATCTCTTTTCATTCTCTTATTGCTTTAGCTAAAATTTCAAGAACTATATTGAATAGATAAGGGGAGAAAGGACATACTTGTCTAGCTCCTGATTTTAGTGGGATTGCTTTGAGTTTTTCTCCATTAAGTATGATACTGGCTATCGGCTTCTTGTAAATCACCTTTATTATATTTAGGTATTCTCCCTGTATTCCTGATCTCTCCATGTCAGTAATCATAAAGGAGTATTGGATTTTGTCAAAGGCTTTTACCGCCTCTAGGGAAATGATCATGTGGTTTTGTTCCTTTAGTTTGTTTATATGATGGATCACATTTATGTTTTTTCGTATGTTAAACCAGCCCTGCATTTCTGGGATGAGGCCTACTTGGTCATGGTGGATTTTTTATACATTGTTGTATACGGTTTTACTAAAATTTTGTTGAGAATTTTAGCATTAATATTCATGAGTGAAATTGGTCTATAATTCTCCTTCTTTGTTGTGTCTTTAAGTGACTTGGGTATTGGGGTAATTTTGGTCTCACAAAAGGAATTTAGCAATATTCCTTCAGTTTCTACTGTGTGAAATAATTTGAGGAGTAACAGTAGTAATTCTTCTTTGAATGTCTGGTAGAATTCACCACTGAAACCATTTGGACCAGGGCTTTTATTTCTGGGGAGGCTTTTAATGACATCTTCAATATCCTTAAGGGTTATAGGCCTGTTTAGGTAATTAATCTGATCTTCATTTAATTTTGGTTGATGGTACTTGTCCAGAAAGCTGTCCATTTCTTCTAGGTTTTCCATTTTTGTGGAATAGAGATTTTGAAAGTGTTATCTCAAAATGCTCTGGATTTCCTGGGTGTCTGTTGTTATGTCCCCCTTTTCATTTCTGACTTTGTTGATTTCAACACTCTCTCTCTGTTTTTTCATTAGTTTGGCTAAGGACTTATCTGTGGCAGAAATGCTCTCTGTATGATGTAAATAAAGTAACTGTTCTGGCCTATGTAGAGCACCATAGAAGAGGGTAGAAAATCAGAGGACAGGCAGGTAGGAGAAGTGTGGAGTTAGTTATACTCCATCCCTCCCCCAAAGAAGAATCATGTAAGAGATACAGCTGAGCTGCAGGCTGAGCCACGTGGCAGGTAGATTAGTAGAAATGGGTTGATTTAAGATGAAAGAGCTAGCTAGTAATGTGCTTAAGATATGGGCCAAACAGTATAAAGTATATAAGTGTCTGATTAATTTCTTTGGACGACAAAAGCTGCCATGGGCCAGGTCCTGAACCTCTGGGCCCAAATGGACCCGGGAAACCTTCTACAATACTTATCTGTCTTGTTTACTTTCTCAAAGAACCAACTCTTAGATTCATTGATTCTTTGTATTGTTCTTTTTGTTTCAGTTGTATTGATTTAAGCTCTAAGTTTGATTATTTCTTGTCATATACTCCTTCTAGGTGAGTTTGCTTCTAATTTTTCTAAGGCTTTCAGATGAGCTGTTAGGTCTCTAGTGTGGGATTTCTCTAGGTTTTACATGTAGACATCTATCGCTATGAATTTTCCTGTTAAGACTGCTTTCATTGTGTCCCACAAGTTTTGATATGTTGTGGATTCATTTTCATTAAATTCTAGGAAGACTTTTATTTATTTCTTAATTTCTTCCTTGACCCAGAGGTGGTTCAGCTGAGTGATGTTTAGTTTCCATGAGTTGGTAGGCTTTCTTTGATTTTTGATGTTGTTGAACTCTAACTTTAGGCCCTCAGGTCCATATGTTTCAAGGGATTATTTCCACTTTTTTGTATCTGTTGATATTTGCTTTATGACCAGTTATGTGGTCAATTTTGGAGAAAGTTCCATGAGGAGCTGAGAAATATGTATATACCTTTGCCTTTGGGTGGAAGCTTCTGTATATATCTATTAAATTCATTTGCATCATAACGTCTTTTAGACTCCTTATTTCTCTGTTGAGTCTCTGTCTGGTTGACCTATCCAGGGTTGAAAGTGGGGTATTGAAGTCTCCCACTATTAGGATGTAAGAATTGATGTGGGATTTGAGCTTTAGCAGTGTTTCTTTTACATAGGATAGTACCTTTATATTTGGGGCATAAATATTCAGGATTGAAATCTCTTCTTGACCAATTTTTCCTGTGATGAATAAGTAATGACCATCTTGGTCGCTTTTAATTGCTTTTAGCTCAAAGCCTTCTTTGTTAGATATTAGGATTACAGCCCCCACTTGTTTCTTAGGACCATTTGACTGGAAAACCTTTTCCCAACCCTTTACTCTCAGCCTGTGTCTGTCATTGTGGTTGAGGTGTGTTTCTTGTAGGCAACAGAAGGATGACTTCTGTTGTTGTATCCATCTTGTTAGTGTGTGATTTTTTATAGGATACTTGAGCCCATTGATATTAGGATATATCAGTGACCGCTGAATGATATTTCCTGTCATTTTTGGTGGTAACTTGTTTGTATTTCCTTTCTCTAGAGTATTCTTCTGTGGAATTATTGAATGTTTGTGGTTTCATGGGTGTTTAGCGTCTGTATAACTTCTGACCAAGCCCTTCTAGCTTGTATTGTTTCCATTGAATAGTCAGGTGTTTTTCTGATGGGTCTGCCTTTATATGTAAGTTGGCCCTTTTCTTTTGCAGATCTTAATTTTTTTCTTTGTTCTGTATGTTTTGTGTCTTGATTATAATGTGGCACGCTGACTTTTTTTGGGGGGGTCATATCTATTTTGTGTTCTGTAAGCTTCTTGTATCTTTATAGGTATTTCCTTCTTCAGGTAAGAGAATTTTTCTTCTATGATTTTATTGAAAACATTATCTGTGCCTTTGAGCTGGTATTCTTCTCCTTCTTCTATTCCTATTATTCTAAAATTAGGTCTTCTCATGGTGTCCCACATTTCCTAAACATTTTGAGTTATGGCTTTTTTGGTTTTAGTATTTTCTTTGACTGATATATCTATTTGAGCTACTGAGTCTTCCATTTCAGAGATTCTATCTTCCACCTCTTGAACTTGTTGGTTATGCTTGTATCTGTGGTTCCAGCTTTTTTCTTCAGGTTTTCTATTTCCATCTTTGCCTCATTTTGTGCCTTTTTTATTGCTTCTATTTCAGTTTTTAGTTCCTGGTATGTTTCTTTCATTTTTTTTTTTTTGGTTTATTTGTCTTGGTTTTCTTTCATAGATTTGTTCATCTCTTCCAATTTTTTGTTTGTATTTTCTTCTATTTCTTTAAGGCAATTTTTCATATCTTCTTTGAGAGATACAATATCATCATAAAGGAATTTTTGGTGTTGCTTCCTTCTGTTTCCTCTTCATTGCTTAGTTCAGGTCTTGTAGTTATAGGACTTTCTTCTGGAATTACCTTGTTGTTCTTTATATTATTATATCTATTTTTGTACTGGCGTCTGCCCATCACTTCAGTGGTTCACTATTAGGTGGCTCCTGGTCAGTTGTGGTATATGAGCTTGTGTGTCTCCTTTCACCTCTGAACAAAAGGTTTGCTCAATCTCTAACTCTGCTATGGGCAGGGGACTGAATTTCAAGTGTTCAATCCTTCTCTGTTTGAGCATTTGGAGGCAGCGTAGACATGTGTGTTCCCTTAGCAGCAGCTGGGGCGACACTGACAGCCAAAGTTAATCTCTGCCTGCAACAGATTGTGTGGGGCCAATCTTCACCAGGGCTTTTATCATAAAGGAGTGTTGCATTTTGTCAAAGCCTTTTTCAGTATCTAATGATATAATCATGTGGTTTTGTTCCTTTAGTTTGTTTATATGATGGATAACATTTATGGTTTTTTGTATGTTAAACCAGCCATGCATTTCTGGGATGAAGTCTACTTGGTCGTGATGGATAATATTTTTTTATATATAGTTTTATATGGTTTGCTAAAATTTTGTTGAAAATATTAGCATCAATATTCATGAGGGAAATTGGTCTGTAATTCTCCTTCTTTGTTGTGTCTTTTAGTGGATTGTGTATTAAGGTAATTGTGGCCTCATAGAAGGAATTTGGCAATATTCATTCAGTTTCTACTGTGTGAAATAATTTGAGGAATAATGGTAGTAATTCTTATCTGAATGTCTGGTAGAATTCTTCACTGAAACCACCTGGACCAGGGCTTTTATTTTTGGAGAGGCTTTTAATGACAGCTTCAATTTCCATAAGGGTTATAGGCCTGTTTAGGTAATTAATCTGATCTTAATTTAATTTGGTAAATGGTACCTGTCCAGAAAGCTGTCCATTTCTTCTAGGTTTTTCATTTTTGTGGAATGCAGATTTTCAAAGTATGATCTGATAATTCTCTAAATTTCCTGAGGATCTATTGTTATGTTCCCCTTTTCATTTCTGATTTTGTTGATTTGGAAACTCTCTCTATGCTTTTTGATTGGTTTGGATAAGGGCTTATCTATCTTGTTGACTTTCTCAAAGAACCAACTCTTAGATTCATTGATTCTTTGTATTATTCTTTTGTTTCAATTGTACTGATTTCAGCTCTGTTTTCATTATTTTCTGCTGTCTACTCCTTCTATGTGAGTTCGCTTCTAATTGTTCTAAGGCTTTCAGCTGAACTGTTAGTTCTCTAGTGTGGGATTTCTCTAGCTTTTTCATATCGGCATCTAGTGCTATGAATTTTCATCTTAAGTCTGTTTCACTGTGTCCCATAAGTTTGGGTACATTATAGATTCATTTTTATTGAATTCTAGGAAGACTTTGATTTCTTTCTTAATTTCTTCTTTGACCCAGAGGTGGTTTAGCTGAGTGATGTTTAGTTCCATGATTTGGTATAATCTCTTTGATTTATGATGTTTTTGAACTCTATCTTTAGGCCCTGGTGCTCTGATATGTTATAAGGGATTATTTTTATTTTTTTTTAAACTGTTGATATTTGCTTTATGACCAATTATATGGTCAATAAACTTTTAGCAAAAGCAATAAGAGAACAAGAGTAGATTAAGTGATACAAATTATAAAAGAAGTCAAAATATCTCTTTTCACAGATGACATGATTGCATACATAAGTAACCCACAAAATTCTACAAGGGAACTTCAGCAGCTGATAAACATGTTCAGCAATGTAGCAGGATATGAGATTAACTCAAAGATATTAGTAGCCCTCTTATATACTAAAGATAAAAGAGCTAAAAAAAATAGTGAAATATCACCTTTGATAATAGCTGCAAATAGCATTAAATACCTTGGTGTAACTATAACCAAGGAAGTATCAGATTTGTTTAACAAAAAAATTAAATCTCTAATGAAAGAAACTGAAGAGAATATAAAAAATTGAAAAATGTCCCATGTTCTTGGATAGGTGGTATGAACAGTGAAGATGACAATCAAACCAAGAGCAATCTATAGACTCAATGCACTTCCCTCAAAATCCCAATACAATTTTTTACACATCTTGAAAGAGCAATTGTCTCAATTTCATTTGGAATAACAGGAAAGGCAGGATTGCCAAAATAATTTTGCTCATCAAAAGAACATTAGGAAGCATCACCATTCCTGGCTTAAAATCATACTATAGAGCTACAGTAATAAAAAGAGCCTGGAACTGGCTCGAATACTGACTAATAGATCAATGGGATCAAACTGTAGCCCCATAAATTAACCCACACACCTATGAACACTTCATTTTTGACAAAGAGGCCAAAAATATTCACTGGAAGAAAGATAGTATCTTCAACAAATGGTTTAGACATACCTGTATTTTAGTGTGTAGAAAAATGAAAATAGATCTGAGACTATCACCTTGCACAAAACTTAATTTCAGGTGGATTTAAGATCTCAACATAAACCCAGCTATACTGAACTGGAAAGAAAAGAAAGTGGCTAATTACCTCCAACCTGTTGGCACTAGCTTTTTAATATAAAACCAGTAGTGCTGACACTAAGAACAAAAAAGAATAAATGTGACCCTCTGAAACTAAGAAGCTTCTGTAAGGCTTAGTATATAGTCAATATGATAAAATGACAGCCTATAGAATGGGAAAAGATTTTTACCATCCCTATAATTGACAAAGGATTGAACTCTAAAATCTGTAGAGAACCCAAGAAACTAGAGCTCAAAATCCTTAATAACCCAATCAAAAAATGGGGTGCAGAACTAAAAAGGGAATTCTCAGCAGAAATATTACATATGGCTGAAAGGCACTTAGAAAAGTGCTCAATATCTTTAGCCATCTGAAAAATGCAAATTAAAACAACATTGAGATACCACCTTTCACCTGTCAAAATGACTAAAATTAAAAACACACATGACAGCTTATGCTGGAAAAAATGTTGAGCAAGTAGAACATTCCTCCATTGTTGGTGGGAGTGTAAGCTTGTTCAGCCACATGAAATGCAGTATGGCAGTTTCTCAGAAAACTTGGAATCAATCTCCCCATGGATCCAGCAATACCACTTCTATATAACCTAAAGACTCACAGTTGCACTTCAAAGGCATTAGCTCAACTATGTTCATAGTAGCATTATTTGTAATAGCAAGAACGTGAAAACAACCTAGATGCCCCTCAACTGAAGTGTGGATATACACACTGTGGTACATTTACACAATGAAGTACTACTCAGAAGTAAGAAAAAATGATATCCTAAAATTTGCAGGCAAATGGATGGATTTGGAGAATATCCTCCTGAAAGTGGTAACACAACCCAGAAAGACAAGCAGGTGTTGTACTCACTTATTTGTGGACTTTAAACAAAAGGCAAATGATACTTAAGCTGCAAACTACAACCACTAATCATCCTAAAATCCGAAGCACCTTGAACTGCCACCTTGGATGCCACTTCCTCCAGAAGAACACTTGACCCAGTCTTGGTGTTGGGATGAGCAAAGTGGATTTGCCTGGAGTGGATTCTGAACTAAGCCACCTTGGGACCTTGGGACTTCATGTCCTTGCTGAGGAGGACATAATAAGATGGGGAGATAGAGAGTTACTGGGATGGTAGAGAAGGGGAAGGAAGTTCAAACAAGGGGACACATGGATAAAAATGAGACCTTATCCATAACATATATATAAAAAAATGTTTGGGGAAGTTTTATTCTATGATTTTATTGAATACTTTGATCCTTTGAGCTGGTATTCTTCTCCTTCTTCTATTCCTGTTATTGTCAGGTTTGGTCTTTTCATGGTATCCCAAATTTCATGAACATTTAGTGCTATGGCTTTTATGGTTTTGGTGTTTTCTTAGAGAAATTTATCTCTATCCCCTATTGAGTCTTCCACTCCAGAGTTTCTCTCCTCCATCTCTTGGATTCTGTTGCTTATGCTTTTATCTGTATTTTCAGATCCTATCTTCATATTCTCTATTTCACCTCTTGCTTCGTTTCATGCCTTATTTATTGTTTCTTTTTCAATTTTTATTTTCTAGAATAATTCTTTCATTTGTTGGTTTTCATTTTCTTGGTTTTCTTTGTTTTTATGTGAAGGATTTGTTTTTCTTTTCCAAATTCTTATTTGTTTATTCTTAATAAAGAAATATTTTTTAAGGAACTTTTTGATATCCTCTTTGAAGGCTTCTATAATCTTCATAAGAGTATTTGTATTATTGTGTCCCTATGTTTCCTCTTTACTGCCCTGTTCAGGTCTTGGTGATTAAGAGCCATTAGCTTTTTCTAGTATTTCCTTGTTGTTCTTTATATTATGTATTCTTGCACTGATGTGTGCCTGTTGCTTCCTTGGTTCACTCTAGTCAGGTCTTCTTGGAATTTTACTCTTGTCTGTAATTTTACTCTTTCTCTGTCTCCTGTCTGCTCTGGAGTCTGCATGATATCTTGCTCTGGCCAGGTCACAGGAAGCTACCTGACTCCCACTCTGTGGACAACATGGGGTCGTGCTGTTCAGTAAGTTGTCCAACCCTCTGTTTTGATGCAGCCTGCCTTGAAGGCAGAGCCCAGGACTCTGTGATGTGACCCATGGGATTGCTGAAGAAGTCTACTCTCATCCCTGGCCCAGGGCAGGCCTGTCCCTGAGGTCAAATCAGGGACTGGCTCTGGTCTCAGGGATGAGGTTCTCATGGGTGGGGGCAGGGGTTGGAACTTGCTCACCTCCTCCTCTGCACTGAACTTTGAATCTTTGCTGTCTAAAGTCACCTAACTCCCACCTTGCTTCAGACAGCACAAGGTCATGCTGTTCCTCTAATGTTCTTTCTAAATTATACTTTTATTGCTCAAAACAATTTTTAAATTTAAACATATTGTACTTTTTTCCTCTCCACAGTTGTTGAGAATCCTCTCTCACTTCCTATCCAATTTAATTTACAGTCTTCCTCAAAAACAGGAATATCCAAGTGCAACAATAAATATTTAATGTGTATTTAGTCATATATAGTATTGGACAAAAAATACATTTTTATTATGAAATTTAACCAAATATACTCCCTCAATACTGAATTTTTGGTATGTCTTGATTATAACTCTGTCTTTTCTATTTAAACTTAGAACATACATGAATAACAAAAAAGAAAGTTATATATATATATATATATATATATATACACAGCCTTAATGAGCCTATATGAAAAAAAAAGTTTTCACTGAATATCAAGTAGCAAATTCAATACTGCATTAAATTGGTAAATAGACATGATCAAGTAGGATTCATTACAATAAAATAAAGAAGTTTCATTAGGAATATAAAAATCAGCAACATGAAAGACTCAAATTGTGAACATTTCAGTGGATGCAGAAAAAGGCATTTGACTAAATTTAAAATTTTTTTCATGGTATAATGTCAAAAAATGCATGCACTTCAACACCAGTAAATGCCACTTAAAACAAACCAATAACTAAAATGCTAAATATGGTAGATCAAACCTTCCTCTTAATCTCAGTGGTTCAAAGATGCTAGCCTTCAGCTTACTTCTATTTAATACAGAACAGAATTTGACATTGCTTCAATTGGGCTGGAGAATCAAATAAGACACATCCAAAATGAAAACATAAAGTCATACCATCAACCTTTTGATAGTAAGATCTTACATTGAAACTATCAGAGGTGTCATCAAAAAATTGAGCATATTAAACAATTAAAATTTCACAAATATTCTAGATACAACATATTAAAATGTAGCATTTTCTATGCCAATATCAAGTTAGGTGATTCAATAAAATAACCCTAATTTTAAATGCACATATATTTAACAAAACAAGTAAAAAAATGTATAATGAAGTTCTGAATCAATGTAATTTATACATATATATATATATATATATACACACACACATACATACATATTAAAGAGGAGAGAGAAGAAGAAAATGGAAAGTCATCTCACTTTCTGGAATTACAAGAGTCAACATTTATTAAAATGTTTTTACCTACACAGATTCATTTCAATTCTTTTCAAATAACTAATTAGATTTTTCACAGGAAAATAAAACTCAATTTGTCAATTTGTATATGATGTTAGACCTTTCCAAGTAGTCAAAGCTATTTTGAAAAAATAATAAATCAAGACTTACAATTCTGACTTGAAAAGTACTACAATGTCTTAGAAGTCAGCTTAAGGCTGTTAAATAAAACAGGAAGACATAATACCATAGAATGAAAATGAGAACTTAGATTAAACACACATCCAATTTCTTTTTAACAAAGATGTCAAAACTATAGTTTAGAGAATATTTCTTTCCAATTAATAATTGTGGAAAAATCGAATATCCACCTGCAGAAAATTTAAAATATTCACCTAACTCTAACTAATTACAGATATTAATGAATTGCCATCAAAACTTAGCAATTAGTTGCAATCAATGAAAATTACTATATTTACTTCATTAAACATTATTCAGAACACTAAGATGATTAATGGTGCATTTTAGATGATACTGCTAAAATGCAAGTAACAGAATCAAATAGAGACATTATGGTAAAAAAAAAAAAAACCAAATACTCTTCATTGGAAACTATGAATGTACCCAATCAATCAACAATCTGCCAAAAAAAGAAAATATTTTGCAAGAAAATACAAGATATTCATATATATATATATCATATATATATATAGACACACACTTACATATATATGAAACAATTTATATATATATATAAATAAAAATAATTTAAAAGTCAGACAACAGATCTAAAGAAAATTTTTACAAATGGTGATACTGAGTTCAACATTTGTCATAAAATGTCCAAAATTTTTAACCGTCGGACAATCAAAATTTCTTTCTTGCTCTACTGAAAAAAACTAACATCAAAAATAAATGATTCTATCATTTATTTATACAAAGAGAGAGAGAACATTTGGCATACTTTGTTATGAAATGTCAATAATAACTTCCATTTAGAAGTTAGCATATGGGTTTCTAATGTATCAATCAATAATCATGAATTAATCAATCAATAAAAAGACATTATGACAAAAATGAGCCATTACAGTGTGCTGAAGAAACATGTACTCCCTATGTACTATAGCCAAGAGCTGAAAACAACCGGAGTGTATAGCATTTTCTGAATAAAAAAAAGCAAACATGATTAGTAAACATAGAAAAAAGAATGCTGTTCAATAATGAGAGAGGATTCATTATTATTTGTGACAAGTAGGTAGAACTGGATGTCAATTTATATAGCAAAAAAACAGACTCAGAAAGATAGGGACCATATTTTTTTTGCTCCCATTTATAAAGATCTACCATCATGGAAAACAGAGAAGTGCTTCTAAGAATGAGGAAATTGAAAATGGAGTGCATGAAAACTTTAATCAGTACATGGTAAGTTATACTTATGTAAAATGAAGTATTGATGTGCTCATTTAGGCAGGGTGAATAGCAACAAAATATTCAACAGCACAACTCACAGGAACTTGAGTTTCCTTACCATAGAAAGGTATGACTTTTTAAGGGAAAAATGGTGTATTTAACATGTTTACATAATATATTGTGCATACTACACTATGCACATTGTGATAAAATGTGCTATAGTTCATTAATACACACAATATTTATATTTTAAGATAAAATAAATTACATTAGCAATAATTGAGTTTTATTTTAAAAATTAGAGAACATAATACAAATATCCTATAATATTTGTTTCCTTTTAGTCAAAATATTATTTATTTACATATAAAAATATAATTTGTCTAAGATAGATTTTAATGTCTTGATCCAGGATAGAAATTAAATTTAACATGGGCATTATTTGTTCATCACATTTTAATTTCACTCTAATATTTCAATATTAAAAAATGAAATGACAGCATCTATTTCTCAATAAGTATGTACTTACACAAGTGAACGGATAGACATATGAAAATATGCCAATTTCATGTAAATTTAGGATCATTTATAGTAAAAATAATGGCATGTTGTTTATAGCTTCAAATCAAAAATTTCACTTAGTAAGAAAATCTTTCATTTTTGTTTTAAAATCTGTATATTTTCCTTATGAATTTAAAAAGGCAGAGGATGAATTGTGACTACCCAAATATACATTTTAAATTTTACCTAGTTTGTACCTTTACTTAAAAAATAAAAAGAACTGAGTTGTCAACAATATACTGTTAATACTCTACTATCATTAGCCAAAATATAAATTAATCTTCAGCAGTTCTCTTAAGTATACCTAGAAATAATTTATTTGTCATTTTTAAGGATTATGAAAAAGTTCAAAGTAAGGATGAAGCCAATTTTATTTATCAAATGGTCTTTTTCAATTAATATTTTGAATAAATGTCTCAGTAAATTCAATGAATGAACACACAGGCATATGGCCTTGATCCCATTGACAGTTTTCATGGAAGCCAAATTTTCTTTTCATAATCAGGCCTCCCACAGAAGACTCTTCTCACATTGGATGCTCGCCTGGTTTATCTAGATTTGGGCCAACTAATTGCTGGGACAACAGATGGGTCTATTCAATTGATGTTTCTACCTGCCAAATAAAGCTACAAAAGCATCATACTAAACAAAGTACCCAACAAAAACAGCATTTGATCGAACTGGTCATATAAATATGGAAAATTTTCATCCTTTCTCATCTTTTTAATGGTAGAAAATTGTAAGAAAAGAAAATTGTCTGTGTTGGGAAAATTTGTGCAAAGTCCTGCTGTGGACTGAACAATGAAACATCTAATGAAAATAAATATATCCTAAATGATTAGTACTATGGTAATTAAATAGCTGGCAGGCTAGCCAAAAGTTGCTTCTTCCTTGTTAGTTTTAACTTTTACTGTAGTACAAATTTGTAAGGCAATGAGCATGATGACTTAATAGGGTTTGACTCTAAATAAAACTGCTGCTACACTTTTTTCATTTCAAAATTTGTTAAGTATATTTTAATGACTTAAATTCATTCCTTCCCAGAACAGCAAACATATTTGTTCATGGAATCGTTGGTGATTCAAAAAGCTCACAGAGTTGTCTTCAAATTAATGCCAGTCATCACAGGATAAACCTTGAGTTATCTCTATCTGTGTCATTGTCAATTTCTAGGCTACACAAATGTGGGGGGTAATCTGGATTACTGTTATTTTTATAAAATACATAATGTCAATGGCTAGAATCAGAAATCTGTGGAAGGAAGAATAAGTACATGAAATGTATTTAGGGATCATGGGAGAACTTTTCAGGAGGAAATTAAGTTGGAAAGTTAATTATAATGTATCTCAAAAAATAAAATATTAATTTAAAAAATAAATTATGAAAAAATTAACATATACAAATGAACACAAAAGCAAAACAGATTACTTTCACCATTACATTTATGTCAGACTGTTATAGACTACTCATACAAAACTCATTTCTTCTTTTATAAAAACCTGAGTAGATATTTGTCTGAGCAAAAGAAAACAGCCAGGGAGTACACAGCCAGCTTTGAGCCATAAAAAAGAAAGGTCAAATTTAGCAATAAAAACTACTAATATTCACTAACACATTTGTACCCATGAATGTTAAGACTTTAAGAAAATTAGAACACTAGTCTTAAAAAAATAATGATATTTTTTGTTGTGAGCCTAGCCATTCCACATTGGGACCTTGGGACCTCCGGCCCTTGCTGGGGAGGAGATAAAGTGATATTGAGAAGAGAGAGTGATTGGAAGGGGCAGGAGGAGGAAATGAGTTTGAACAAGAGGATGATGCATGGATTAAAAATGAGAGTTTATTCATAATTAAAAAATACAAAACAAAACAAAAAATTGATAGAGTTCAGCTACGTAATTTGAAGTTTAAAGAAAAATAAATATTAGAAAACCTGTTTGACAGCATGAAGATACAAGTCAATGATCTGAGAGTGGTACAAATAAAACTAGAGGTCATTCACAGAATGAGATTTGTGTCTATTCTAGGCCTCCTTCTCAGTGCTTATCTTCATAGGTCATCTAGAACAGGAAATGTGCTGGAACCAATAGTGAATGCTCTTCTCATCACAAATAGGCACATTGTTCCTGGCAAGGAGACATCAACAGAAACCAGAGAGGTCAGCTTGACATTTGTTGGCAAGGTGATTTAATAGGCATGTGGTAATCCTGAAAGGAACACTACTTCCTCCTCAGATTTGACTCATATATGGGGATACTATTTGCTTTTCTTAACTTAGGCGGCAGCCAATCTTGTTCAAATAATGAGAAAAGGAGATCTAATACTACCATTAAAGTAAGCGAAATAATGAGGATTCTTATCCTAGACTCAAGAATCAGAGCTATGATTTTTAAACTATTTATGCACATGACTTTCTGAAATTCTGAGATTATTTGTTCTTTCAAATATGTGCTGTTTTCTGTAGTGATATCCAGTAACAGTGATAGATAACATAATTGATGAGGCTTTTGTATATCTAAAATTGAAAACAATTACAATTCTTGTTACCAATTATTCAAATATATATACATTTATATGTATACATGTATATTTTCACTTCTTTCTGTGTGTGTCTATGTATATATCAATTAAATGTGCATTCATGAAAAGGCAAGAGAAGGTATTAAAGGCTATCTAATATTTTACATTTTTATTTAAAAGATTTTTAATTCTGACCACAGTTTTCATTTTGGTCCCCTCCTTCCAATTTCCCACAGCTTATTCACACCTCAAGTCCCCATTCACTCCTCAAAGAGGATAAGGCCTACTATGGGAGGTCAACAAAATCTGAGATATCATGTTAAGACAGGACCAGGTACTTCATTTCTGTATCAAGGCTGAGGAAGGTATCTCCTTATAATGAATGGGTTACAAAAGCCCATTCATACATTAGGGAAAAATTCTAGTCCCACTGTCAGAGGCCGCACCATCTGCTCAAGCCACACAATTTTCCTCCACATCCAGAGTAAAGCTAATCTTGTTTTTTGCTTTATGGGTGTTTTTTAAATAAGATCTTGCTTTTTATCCTTGCATCCCCTTTTTCAAACTCTCTTTCCTCTCCCACCCCTCCCAGTTAATCTCTTTTTTCCCCATCTTCTTATGTCTTCTCTAGCAAGAGCATGAGGTTCCAAGGTCCGAAGTGGCTTAGTTCAGCATCCGTTCCAGGTAAATTTGCTCTCCTCACCCCAACATCAAGACTGGGTCAGGTGTTCCTCTGGAAGGAATGGGCTCCAAGGAGCTGGTCCAAGGTGCTTCAGAACCCAAGCTCTTCATTTCTTGTGATTTGCAGCTTGGGAATGCTTTGCTTTTTGTTTAAAGTCCACTAATGAGTGAGTACATCCCTTGCTTATCTCTGGGTTTGTGATACCTCGCTCAGGAGGATATACTCCAAATCCATCCATTTGTCTGTAAATTTTAGGGTATCATTTTTTCTTACGGCTGAGTAGTACTCCATTGTGAAGATTACATTCTTCAGTTGAGGAACATCTAGAATGTTTCCAGGTTCTTGCTAGCATAAATAATGCTGCTATGAACATATTTGAGCTAATGCCTTTGGAGTGCTAATGTGTTTCTTCAGGCTATATGCCCAATAATGATATTGCTGGATCCTTAGAGAGATTGATTCCCAGTTTTCTGAGAAACCACCATACTGCATTCCAGACTGGAAGAACAAGCTTACACTCCCACCAACAATGGAGAAGTGATCCCCTTGCACCATAACCCCTCCAGCATAGGCTGTTAACTGTAACTTTATTCTTAGACATTCTGACAGAAGTAAGGTGGTATCTCAAAGTTGTTTTGATTTGTATTTTTCTGATGGCTAAAGATGTTGAGCAATGTTTCAAGTGCCTTTTAGCCATTTGCAATTCTTCTGCCTAGAATTCTCTTTTTATTCCTTAACCCCATTTTTTTTATTTGATTATTCAAGGTTTGGGGCTCTAGTTTCTTGGGGTTCTCTATATATTTTAGAAATCAGTTCTCTGTACTTGTGAGGTTGGGGAAAAACTTTTCTAATTCTGTATGCTGTCTTCCTGTCTTATTGATTGCATCCTTGGCTTTACAAAGTCTTCTCAGTTTCAAAAGGCCCCACTTATTAATTGTTTATCTTAGTGTCTGTGCTACTGGTGTAATAATTAGAAAGTGGTATTCTATGCAAATATGTTAGAGACTATTTTCCACTTTTTTCTATCATGTTCAGTGTGGCTGGGTTTATGTTTGATCCATTTGTATTTGAGTTTTGTGGAGGGTGATAGGTTTGGATCTATTTGCATTTTTCTACACACTACCAACCAGCTATGCCAACACCATTTGTTCAAGATACTATCTTTTTTCTATTGAATATTTTGGCCCACTTTTTCAAAGATCAGGTGTTCATAGGTTTTGGGGTTAATGTTGGGATCATCAGCTTCAATTCTATTGATCCACACGTCTTTTTTTATGCCATTACCATGCTGTTTTTATTAATGTAGTTTTATACTATAACTTGAAGTTGAGGATGGTGATGCCTCCTAAGGTTCTTTTGTTGAGCAAAATTGTTTTTGCAATCCTGGCTTTCCTGCTATTCCAAATAAAATTGAGTAATTTTCTTCCAAGGTTTGTAAAAACTGTGTTGGGATTCTGATGAGTATTGCACTGAATCTGCAGACTGCTTTTGGTAGAATTGCTGTTTAAACTATGTTGATCCTATCTATCTAGGAACATTTCAGATCTTTCCATTTTCTCATACCCTGTTCAAATTTTTCTTGAGTGATTTTAAGTTTTTATCAAATACATTTTTTACTTCTTTGATTACAGTTACACCAAGGTATTTAATGCTATTTACAGCTATTATAAAGACAGATGTTTCCCTCATTTCTTTTTCAGCCCTTTTATCTTTAGTGTATAAAAAGGCTACTGATTTTTTTGAGTTAATCATGTATCCTGCTACATAGCTGAAGGTGTTTTTCAGTTGTACGAGTTCCCTGGTAGAATTTTGTGGATCACTTATATATACAATCATATCATCTGCAAATAGAGATAGTTTCACTTCTTCTTTTCCAATTTATATCCCCTTAATCTTCTTGTGTCCTCTTACTGCTTTAGCTAAAACTTCAAGAACTACATTGAATAGATAAGGGGAGAGAGGACATCCTTGTCTATTTCCTAATTAAGTGGGATTGTGTTGAGTATTTCTTCATTTAGTTTGATGTTGGCTGTTGGCTTCTTATAAATTACATTTGTTTTATATAGATATTTTCTTTTTATTTCTGATCTTTCCAGGACTTTTATAATAAAGGAGTGTTGGATTATGTCAAAGGCTTTCTCAGCATCCAAGGATATAATTATGTGTTGTTGTTTTTTTCCCTACAGTTTGTTTATATGATGGATGACATTTGTGGTTCTTCATATGTTGAATCATCCCTGCATTTCTGGGATAAAACCTACTTGATCATGGTGGATGATATTTTTTATAGATTGTTGTATATGGTTTGCCAGAATTTTGTTGAGAATGTTTGCATCAATATTCACAAGGGAAATTGGTCTATAATTCTCTTTCTGTGTTGTGGCTTTGAGTGGCTTAGGTGTAAGGGTATTTGTGGCCTCCTAAAAAGAGTTTGGCAATATTCCTTCAGTTTCTACCTGGTATGAAACAGTTTGAGGAGTATTAGCTTTAATTCTTCTTCAAATGTCTGGTAGAATTCTGCACTGAAACCATCGAGACCTGAGCCTTTTTTACTTGGGAGGCTTTTAATGACAGTTTCATTTTCCTTTAGGGTTATTAGGCTATTTAAGTATTTAATCTAATCTTGATTTCATTTTGGTAAGTGGTACCTGTTCTGAAAGCTATCCACTTCTAGGTTTTCCATTTTTGTGGAATATAGATTTTCAAATAAACCTGATAATTCTGTAGGTTTCCTGGGAAATTGTTTTTCGGTCTCTCATTTCTGATTTTACTGATTTGGAAGTGCTCTCTCTTCTTTTTGATTAGCTTGGATAAGGGTTTATCTATCTTGTTGACTTTTTCAAAGAACTAACTCTTTCATTTATTGATTCTTTGTATTGTTTTTTTTTCAATTGTATTGATTTTATCTCTAAGTTTGATTATTTCCTACTGTCTACTCCTTCTAGGTGAGGTTGCTTCTAATTACTATAAGGTTTTCAGCTCTACTGTTAGTTCTCTAGTGTGTTATTTGTCTTATTTTGTCACATAAGCATCTAGTGCTATGAGTTTTCCCCTTAAAACTGTTATAGTTGTGTCCCAAAAGTTTGTGAGTATTGCATAATCTTTTTTGTTAAATATTTGGAACTCTTTGATTTCTTTCTTAATTTCTTCCTTGACCCAGAGGTGGTACAGTTGATTAATGTTTAGTTTTCATGAGTTAGTAGACTTTCTGTGTTTTTTGATGTTTTTGAACTCTAACTTTAGACTATGGTGATCTGACATGACACAAGGGATTGTTTTCATTTTTTTTGTATCTATTGGTATTTTTGCTTTATGACAAATTATATGGTCAATTTTAGAGAAAGTTCCATATCGTGCTGAGAAATACGTATATTCCTTTATGTTTGGGTTTAAGCTTCTATAAATATCTATTAAATTCATTAGCATCATGACCTTTGTTAGACCTCTTATTTCTCTGTTGAGTTCCTGTCTCCTTGACCTATCCAAGAGTCAAAGTGGGTTATTGAAGTCCTCCACTACTAGGGTGTGAGAATTGATGAGGGATTAGAGGTTTAGTAGGGTTCGTTATACATAGATAAGTGTTCTTATATTAGGGGCATAAATATTCAGGTTTGAAATCTCCTCTTTACCAATTTTTCCTGTGATGAATAAGTAATATTCATCATGGTCTCTTTTAATTGATTTTAGCTTAAAGTTTACTTTGGTAGATAGTAGAATGGCAACCCCAATTGTTGATTAGGGCCATTTGATTGGAAAATCTTTTCCCAACCCTTTACTCTGAGCCTGTGTCTGTCTTGATGGTTGAGGTTTTTTGGTTTTTTTTATACAGAAGAAGAATGGCTTTTGATTTTGTATCCATTGTGTTATTGTGTGTCTCTTCATAGGTTAATTGAGTCCATTGATATTAAGGGATATTAGTGTAGGCTGATTGTTTTTTCCTGTAATTTTGGGTAGTACATTGTATGTATTTCCTTTATTTGGGGTTTTCTTCTGTGGGATTATCAATTGTTTGTTTTTTTATGTGTGTATCTGTGATCTTTAGGTTGGAGTTTTCCTTCTAATGCTTTTGATAGGGCCAATAATCAAACTTTTGGCTAAATTCAGTACAGTAGATAGAAAGAGAACAAAACAAAAAAAAATCAATGAACCAAAAAGTTGGTTACTGTATTGAAGACTTATATCTGTGATAAAGAACTTGTCGAATTTGTCTCAAGATTTAGTCCCCAGAGACAAAAACAAACAAAAAATCATAAATTTTCTGTGATAAAAAATAATTCCACTTTTGATTTTGAAAATAATAGGTTTCCAAATATTTTTTTTTAAACTTTATTTATTTGTTTATTTTGCCTTGGTGTTTTGCATGGAACTGGAACTACAGACAGTTGTTAGCTGCCATGTGGGTGCTGGGAATCGAACCCGGGTCCTCTGGAAGAGCAGACGGTGCTCTTAACCGCTGAGCCATCTCCCCAGCCCCTCCAAATATTTTTTTGAGATGCAATTTTACACATGGTGTGTGTGTGTGTGTGTGTGTGTTTGTGTGTGTGTGTGTGTGTGTGTGTGTGTGTGTTTGTGTTTAAATTTTTTGGCATAACATATATTCCCATATTGAAAATACTCCTCACTGATTCTGGTGGATTTGATATTGGTAAAAGTTTTTCTTGCAACTTTGTAAATAATCCTTTGCTGAGGGCCATATGATTTTATAGCACATGACAACCAGTATTTTACAGGTTCTCTTACTAGGTGAATAACTCTGTGTTAGAGATTATACTAGGCTAAGTCTCTGGAGGTTTTAAAACCTCCATAAACAGTCACCAATAAATAGCAAACACTCAAATATATCAGTTTATGCTGGTGGCATGGGGGAGATAGCTCAGTGGGAAAGAGCATTTCCATAGCAAACATGAGTAACTCATGAGTGGCTATGCATACTTGTTTTGCCATTGCTGTAGGATTTAGACAAATAGATTCCAGGAGCTAGTGGTGCACAATACCCAACCTATATGATAGGCTTCTAATTCAGCAATGTCTCCCTCTCAAAACAATGAGACAGGCAATGATAGAAAACACAAAATAGAGAGCAAGTCCCAGCACACTCTGTAGCAGGCACAGATAAAGTCTGCCTGTCATGTTCCCCCCAGGCCCAGCTGCTGCTGAAGGAATTTGCACGGCTACCCACCACCACCTCCAAAAGAGCTAACAGGGGTCCCTGAAGGACAGACTCAGACCCCGCCCAGAGAGGTGACAGGAGGCACACAAGCCTGAGTGCCACAACGGACCAGGAGGCACCTCATCGTGAACCGCTGAAGCCATGGGCAAACGACACTGCAAAAACTTACATAATAATACAAAGAACAACAAGGTAACACCAGAAGAAAGTGGCAATCTTACAAACACAAGACCTGAACTGAGCAATGAAGAGGAAACAGAAGGAAACAACATCAAAAATTCCTTTTTGATGATCATCGAAGCAATCAAAGAGATATGAAAAATAGCCTTAAAGAAATAGAAGAAAAAAAAACAAAAAATTGGAAGAGATGAACAAATCTATGAAAGAAATATGCCAGGAGCTAAAAGCTGAAATAGAAGCAATAAAAAAGGCACAAAATGAGGCAAAGATGGAAATAGAAAATCTGAAGAAAAAAGCTAGAACCACAAATACAAGCATAACAAGCAGAGTTCAAGGGATGGAAGATAGAATCTCTGAAGTGGAAGACTCAGTAGCTCAAATAGATATATCAGTCAAAGGAAATAGTAAAACTAAAAAAGCAATAACTCAAAATGTTCAGGAAATCTGGGACACCATGAAAAGACCTAATTTGAGAATAATAGGAATAGAAGAAGGAGAAGAATACCCACTCAAAGGCACTTATAAGGTTTTCAATAAAATCATAGAAGAAAACTTCCCTAACCTGAAGAAGGAAATGCCTATAAAGATACAAGAAGGTGGGGCTGGAGAGATGGCTCAGTGGTAAAGAGCACCATCGACTCTTCCAGAGGACCCGGGTTCAATTCCCAGCACCCACATGGCACTAACAACTGTCTGTAGTTCCAGTTCCAGGCAAACACCAAGGCAAATAAATAAATAAATAATAAAGTTTTTTTTTTTTTAAAAAAAAAGATACAAGAAGGTTACAGAACAACAAATAAATATGACAACCAAAAAAAGTCAGCACGCCACATAATAATCAAGCCACAAAACATACAGAACAAAGAAAAAAATTAAGAGCTCCAAAAGAAAAGGGCCAACATACATATAAAGGCAGACCCATTAGAATATCATTGACTATTCAATGAAAATGATGAAAGCTATAAGGGGTTGGTCAGAAGTTATACAGATGCTAAAAGAGCATGGTTGCCAAACTAGAATACTATACCCTGCAAAAGTATCAATCACCATAGATGAAATAAGCAAAATATTTCATGACAAAGTCAGACTGAAGGAATATCTATCTAACAATCCAGCACTACAGAGAGTATTAGAGGGAAATCTCCAACCTAAGGACCCCAGAAACACCCATGAAATTATAAACAATCAATAAGTCCACAGAAGAATACCCTAGAGAAAGGAAATACAAGCAAGTTACCACCAAAAATGGCAAGAAATATGAATCAGTGGTCACTAATTTCCCTTAATATCAATGGGCTCAACTCTCCTATAAAATGTCACACACTAACAGGATGGATACAACAACAGAAGCCATCCTTCTGTTGCCTACAAGAAATACACCTCAACTGCAAAGAAAGACAAAGGCTTAGAATAAAGGGTTGGGAAAAGATTTTCCAGTCTAATGGTCGTAAGAAAGAAGTGGGAGTTGCAATCATAATACCTAACAAAGTAGGCTTTAAGCTAAAAGAAATTAAAAGGGACTAAGATGGTCACTACTTATTCATCACAAGAAAAATTCGTCAAGAGGAGATTTCAATCTTGAATATTTATGTCCCTAATATAAGGGCACCTACTTATGTAAAAGAAACACTGCTAAAGCTCAAATCCCACATCAATTCTTATACCCTAATAGTGGGAGAGTTCAATACCCCACTTTCAACCCTGGATAGATCAACAAGACAGAGTCTCAACAGAGAAATAAAGAGTCAAAAAGAGATTGTGATGCAAGAAATTTAATAGATATATACAGAAGCTTCCACCCAAATGCAAAGGAATATACATATTTCTCAGCTCCTCATAGAACTTTCTCCAAAATTGACCACATAATTGGTCTTAAAGCAAATATCAACAGATACAAAAAATTGGAAATAATCCCTTGTAACATATGGGACCCCTAGGGCCTAAAGTTAGAGTTCAACAACATCAAAACCCAAAGAAAGCCTACCAACTCATGGAAACTAAACATCACTCAGCTGAACCATCTCTGGGTCAAGGAAGAAATTAAGAAATCAAAGTCATCCTAGAATTTAATGAAAATGAATCCACAACATATCCAAACTTGTGGGACACAATAAAAGCAGTCTTAAGGGAAAATTCATAGCGCTAGATACCTATAAGAAAAACCTAGAGAAATCCCACACTAGAGACCTAACAGCTCAGCTGAAAGCCTTAGAACAATTAAAAGCAAACTAAACTAGAAGGAGTAGATGGCAGGAAATAATCAAACTTAGAGCTGAAATCAATACAATTGAAACTAAAAGCACAATACAAAGAATCAACGAATCTAAGAGTTGGTTCTTTGACAAAGTCAACAAGATAGATAAGCCCTTAGCCAATCTAATCAAAAAACAGAGAGAGAGTGTCCAAATCAACAAAATCAGAAATGAAAAGGGGGACATAACAACAGACCCCCAGGAAATACAGAGAATTATCAGGTCATATTTTGAAAATCTGTATTCCACAAAAATGGAAAACCTAGAAGAAATGGACAACTTTCTGGACAGGTACCATCTACCAAAATTAAATGAAGATCAGATTAATTACCTAAACAGGCCTATAACCCTTGAGGAAATTGAAGCTGTCATTACTCTTGAGGGAGGGGGGAGAAAACTGGATTTGGCCAGGAGTGAAGACAGATCCAAGCATTATTGGGTCAGTGGGACCATAGGACTGTCTGCTCCCTGCCCAGGGAGGGGATGGGGAGTTGCAGAGAAGAAAAATGACTAGATATGGTGGGAGGGGGAAGAGACCTTGAATAAGGACATACAGGGATGGGAAAAAAAATTCAGAGGGAAAGCTGAACACAAAGTAAATATATGTGTAGCAATCTTATTTGCATTTCCACCCTTGATAAGCCATGCTTATAATTTTTATCCTCTGTATTTTTAACTCTTCTGCATTTTAAATTTTTTTTACTGTTTTTTTTTTTGGATAAATACAAAATAAAGAAGGGAAAAAAATTTAAAAAAAAAAAACCTTCTCAAAAATAAAAGCCCTGGTCCAGATGGTTTCAGTGCTGAATTCTACCAGACATTCAAAGAAGAATTACTACCATTGCTCCTCAAACTATTTCATGCAGTAGAAACTGAAGGAATATTGTCAAATTCCTTTTATGAGGCCACAATTACCCTAATACCCAAGCCACTCAAAGACACAACAAAGAAGGAGAATTACAGACAAATTTCCCTCATGAATATTGATGCGAAAATTCTCAACTAAATATTGGCAAATCGTATACAACAATGTATAAAAGACATCATCCACCACGACCAAGTAGGCTTCATCCCAGAAATGCAGAGCTGGTTTAACATACGCAAAACTGTAAATGATATCCATCATATAAAGAAACTAAAGGAACGAAACAACATGATCATATCCTTAGATGCTGAAAAAGCCTTTGACCAAATCCAACACTCCTTTGAGTATGAATAATGCCCTGTAGAGATCAGGAATACAGGGAGAATACCTAAATATAATAAATGCAATTTACAAGAAGCCAACAGCCAGTATCAAACTTAATGGAGAAAAACTCAAAGCAATCCCTCTAAAATCAGGAACTAGACAAGGATGTCCTCTCTCCCCTTATCTATTCAATATAGCTCTCGAAGTTTTAGCTAAAGCAATAAGGGAACGAAAAGAGATTAAGGGGATACAAATTGGAAAAGAACAAGTGAAGCCATCTCTATTTGCAGATGACATGATTGTATACATAAGTGAACAACAATATTCTTCCAAGCAACTGCTACAGTTGATAAAAACCTTCAGCAATGTAGCAGGATACTAGTTTAACTCAAAGAAATCAGTAGCCCTTCTATACACTAAAGATAGAGGGGCTGAGAAAGAAATAAGTGAAACATTATCCTTCATAATAGCTGCAAATACTATTAAATACTTTGGAGAAATTATAACCAAAGTAACAGACCTATTTGACAAAAACTTTAGATCACTGAAGAAAGAAATTGAAGAGGATATCAGAAAATGGAAAGGTCTCCCATGTTCCTGGATAGGTAGGATCAACATAGTAAAAATGGCAATTCTACCAAAGGCAATCAACAGATTCAATGCATTGCCTATCAAAATCCCAACACAATATTTTTTGGACCTTGAAAGAACAATACTCAATTTCATTTTGAATAACAGGAAAGCCAGGATCGCCAAACAATTTTACTCAACAAAAGAACCTCAGGAGGTATCACTATCCCTAAATTCAAGTTATGCTATAGAGCTACAGTAGTAAAAACAGCCTGGTAGTGACATAAAAACAGACTTCTGGACCATTGGAATAGAATTGAAGATCCAGACATTAACCCAAAAACCTATGAACATCTGATCTTTGACAAAGAAGCCCAAAACATTCAATGGAAAAAAGATAGTGTATTTAACAAATGGTGTTGGCATAGCTGAATGGAAGTGTGTAGAAAAATGCAAATAGATCTGAGCCTGTGACCCAGCACAAAACTCAAATCCAAGTGGATCAAAGACCTCAACATAAACCCAGCCACTTTGAACTTGATAGAAAAGAAAGTAGGAAATACACTTCTACGAATTGCCATAGGCGACCACTTAGTAAATATAACACCAGTGGCACAGACAATAACAACAACAATCAATAAGTGGGATCTTCTGAAGCTAGGAAGCTTCTGCAAAGTCAAGGACACTGTCAATATGAAAAAACTACAGCTTAAAGAATGGGAAAATATTTTCACCAACTCTAAAAGTGATAGAGGACTGATCTCTAAGATGTATAAAGAGCTCAAGAATCTAGAGCCCAAAACCTTGAATAATCCAATCAAAAAATGGGGTTCAGATCTAAAAAGGGAATTCTCAGCAGAGGAACTATGAATGGCTGAAAGGCACCTGAAAAAGTGCTCATTATCTTTAGCCATCACAGAAATACAAATCAAAACAACTTTGAGATACCACCTAACACCCGATAGATTGGCTAAGGTAAAAGGCACAGATGACAGCCTATGCTGGAGAGGATGCTGATCAAGGGGAACACTCCTCCATTGTTGGTGGGAGTGTAAGCTTGTTCAGCCACTTTGGAATGCAATATGACTGTTTCCCAGAAAATTGAGAATCAATCTCCCCAAGGACCCAGCAATATCACTTCTGGGTTTATACCCTAAAGAGGCACATTCACACTCCAAAGGTATTAGCTCAACTATGTTCATAGCAGCATTATTTGTAATAGTAAGAACCTGGAAACAACCTAGATATCCCTCAACTGAAGAATGGATTAACAAACTGTGGTACATCTACACAATGGAATACTACTCAGAAGTAAGAAAAAATGATATCCTAAAATTTGCAGGCAAATGGATGGATTTGGAGAATATCCTCCTGAGCGAGGTATCACAAACTCAGAAAGACAAGCAGGGGATGTACTCACTCATTAGTGGTCTCTAAACAAACAAACAAGAAAAAAAGCCAAACATGCCCAAGCTGCAAACTATAACCACTGAACAGTTTGGGATCAGAAACACCCTGAACTGACCCTTCGGATCCCACTCCAACTATAGGAACACCTGACTCACTCTTGAGGGAGGGGGGACAAAACTGGATTTGCCAGGAGTGGAGACTGAACTAAGCAATATTGGGTTAGTAGGACCATAGGACTGTCTGCTGCCTGCCCAGGGAGGGGATTGGGAGTTGTGGAGAAGAAAAAATGACCTGATGTTGCAGGAAGGGGAAGGGACCTTGAATAAGAATATACAGGGATGGAAAAATTCAGAGAGAAAGCTGAACACAAAGTAAATATATGTGTAGCAAATCATTTGCATTATCACCCTTGATAAGTCATGCTTATGATTTTTATCTCCTTTATAGTTTTTGTTAACTTATCAGCATTTTAAATTCATTTTACTGTTTTTCTTGATAAATACACAATAAATAAAGAAGGAAAAAAATAAAATAAAATAAAAAGTAATTAAGCAAGTATTAAAAAAAGAAAATAAACTTATCATTTGTGTCATTATCATCACTTATTGTAAAGTAAATTACTTATATTGACTACATTGAACAAATAAAACTATTTAGCTTATGGAAAAAAAGAAAACACAAAATATCCTTCTTTAATCTTGACATACACACAAAAACAATAAAAGTAAATCAAATGCATACAGTAATCTATTAGATAAATAATATTATCAAAAGAAAATTCATAAGCTAAATATTGTATTTTTATTTCATATCTCTTTAGTTGTTGGATGATAAGCTTATTGATACTACATAATAATCTTTAGAATAAACTTCATTTTTAGGAAAAGTAACTTTTACTGTTACTTAGAATTTCATTAAATATAAATTAACTTTTCTAGGAAATGTGCCTGAAATTGCTGTTTTTGACAAAAATAATAATTATTATTACTTATGTATCATTTGGCACTTTTTAACATTTTTAGACTTTTTGTCTCATCAATTTTTTCATTGCTTGTTACTGGACAAATACTTGTTCCTTCATTTATTTCTAATAGATAAATCATAATTAATGTTGTTCTGGAGTTTGTCCTCATTATGTTTTCTCTGTCTGTGTTACCTCCTCTCAATTAATTTACCACTGCTATCTACCAACCACTCCATAAACGTTCTGTCTCAACAGAGTCCATCATTGCTATTATATTAATCTTAGTCAAACTTTCTCAAATGTTAGGCTTGTTAGTCTCATCACAAAACTTAACATTGTTTGGAAAGTATTTTTTTTTACATTACTTAATAAGTGTGTTTAATAAACTACAGAAAAACTACTATCATTTGATCTTTTGGTACAGTTTTTCATCGCAAGAGACTGTTGATCATCTTTAAATATCTTTCTTCAAAGTACTTTTGAAACTATCACCTGAATAGATTTGTGAGTAAGATAAGACATTGTTAGATTTTTTATGCATAAGGAATGCCATTTCCTATTGACTACAAAAGTGAGGATAATAAATCCATACATAAAATCCATTTTTTTTGTCAAAACCTGAAAGATAAACTAAAGTTAATAATTGTAGCCTGTAAAGGGACAAGGAAGAGATTCTTGTTTGTGTAACAACTTTTTGTGCATTAATGATGGTATACAAGTTGCAATAAAACTTTCTGAAAAGAGAACTAAATGTGAAAAATATTGATTGATCTCCTGCCCTTGTTGGGGAGGAGGAGATAAAGAGATATGGAGAAGAAAGAGTGACTTGAAGGGGTGGGAGGGGAAAAGGAGCTTGAACAAGGATATACATGTATAAAAATATGACTCTATTCAAAATAAAAAAGTCTTTAAAAAAAGAATGCCTCTTATGAGTTTAAAGAGTCAATGAGAGACAATCTTCCCCCTCATGCACATAAACTCTCACAGCTCCAATAATTAGAATTCACTGCACCTGATGTTTTAACACTTTCTAAGAAAAATCATTGATCATATTGTTTAGTCTTTCTAATTCATTAGCTATTAGATTATAAAATTAAAAGTTATAATATTTTGTGCTCTCACTGGATGCTATAGATAGAAAACAAACATGGATTTTACACACTATCAAATGTAACAAGTACATCACCTGATTTCAAGCTTTCTATTTTTGGGCCCATGAGAAAAATATATATATCGAGTCTCACTGTCATGACTTCTAGAATTCATTTTTATACCAAAGTATTTAAAAATTTCTAAAATCCTATGATAACTTTTAAAAGCATATTATTAGAAATCAAACATGTCAACTCCATACATGTTGGGCACAATTATAATTACTCTGGGTTATATCCTCTCTTTTCTATCTTCATTTGTCAACCACCTACCAAAACCACTTTTTTAAACTAATTTCTTTATGTTTTTTCATAAATTTGAACATGGATTTTGTCTAATCATTGGATTTTGGAGAGCTTACCAGAGAATACACAATTGAATATACTGACTCCCCATTTCATGAAGCATGTGACAGAAAAATTCATGAAGAAAGTTTAGACCCCCAGAAGTCTTCTTCCCGCTATACTGATTGTTGATAGACCTTCTCTGTGAAGTCCCAAGGCAGGTAACCCCAGTAGCTGTGAGTTCAAAACTGTAATATTCAGAAGATGGCATCTTATTGCTTTTCGTTCTATTTTGTGACACTTGCATTTTTTCTGAGGCTTAAGTGGATGGTATGCCCTGTTTGGAGGATCAATGTCAACTTTCACTCATTCTCAGCCCCTTGAAGAGTAGCAATTCTGCTTTTGTCACTATTAACTGTCATTCTCTAGCTTTCTTTTTTTCTTTCCCAAGTTGAGATATATTTTTAAACAAGTTGTATTTCATTTAGTTGTTATATTTGTTTAAATATGTCCTTGTTATGCATATTTTATCCTTTTCTGGGCAGGAGAGTTTGTAAACAGCTAAATGAGGCATGGCTAGGACCAAAGGGGCAGCTTTGGAGGCTAACTCCACCCTGCTCACTTTCCAAAATGACACTAACAAGAGCCTTGTTTACTTTTCCAAACCTGGTAAAAATTATGAAGAAAACTACGATGTAAACTATAATGTTGGGTAAAATAAATTTCTAAAGTAATACTATAAGCTGTGATGATTGCAGAAATTCTTTAATGATAATGAAATAAAAGCAAACTGAGTTCTAACTTCAATATATATATATGTGTGTACATATATAAGCAAACACAGTTTCTTTGAATAAAGGTGAAAAGTTTCTCACACTGTTTATTATTTGCATTGGAATTACATAGTTCCACTGTAGTAAAGAGATGAAGATTGTAGGGCGCGGTTTGCCTTTGCACAGCTTGCCGGCGCCGCTTATGCTAATTAGGCATCGAGTAGTGACCAATCCGATGTGCCTATGGCATTGAGAAAGGACCTATCTGATGCGGTCCTCAAATATGTTAATGAGCCATTATTTTGGGCCAATCACCAGCCATATGCTAATGAGGCTACTTTGAACCAATCACTAGCTATATGTTAATGAGGCATTGTGTTGCGCACCAATCACGCGCCAGGCTCCCCTATATAAGCAGGCCGAATTTCAGGCTCAGCGTTTTCTTTCCACCACTTCACAACTGAGCTGTAACTCCAATAAAGTGTGATCCGAGAAGAATCGTGCGTTGTGGTGACTCGTCGTTCTGCAGGACAGAGGCGGCTCGCCGCAGAAGATTATTAACTTGGCATTTATATGTCATTTAATATGTTGTTAAGAATAACACCTTGCAATAGTTTTAATTAGAAAACAGGCCAAGATGCTTTATCTGCAAGGCTTTTAAAATTATTAGTGTGTGTGTGTGTGTGTATGTGTGTGTATACTATATGTGTTTTTATGTGTGGAGCCCAAAGAAGAATTCAGGTTCCCTGAAATTAGAGTAACAGGTACCAACAGTTAATAGACCAGAAACATTCAAATGTTTGAATAACTTAAAATTCTTTTTGACAAAATACACAATTGCTTCTGGCAGCACAGATTTACTCCCAAGAGGACATTGGGCATTGAAGACACTTAATATGTAATTACTCTTCTTGTCAAATATGCTTTGTTGGCCATAGAACTACCTTTGCCAAAACTGTTTACGGTAAGCATGCTGTTCAATCCTTAGGAGCAGGACACAAGGAAAAATGACTGCTAAGCCTTGTCAAAACAGGGTAGGACAGTCTCTCAATTTAGTTTGCTTCTAAAAATGGTCTCTCAGATATTCTTAGGCCTTTAGACAAAACTGGATGGCCCAACACTTCAATGAAACATTGGGTGACTATGTAGCTGCCTCTGTTACTTTTTGCATTTCTAGGAAGTTACTTGCTTTTACTTCCTGTTTACTCAGGTAATATTATTTTCTTCCTCAGATATTTGATGGGGTTGGAAACTAGACAGTTAACAATTGCAATCTTCTCATGTTTTAGCTGTGAGACCTTCAGGCACAAATTTAGATTCAGATTCTTCAAAATAGGTCAGCAACTGGAGTAATTTTCATAATTGCCTTTGACTTGGACATTTTCATATTTCATACTGTTCTTGAAGGTTGTAGTTCTTTTTTTGTTATTGCTTTTTATTCTACTGGATTTTACCTAATAATCATTCTTATAGTATATAGTTTTGTATTAGGTTTAGAACATTTTTGCTTAGACAGAAAGAGGAAGTTTATTGGGAGTTTATTTCACCAATTAGCTTTAAGGTATAATCCTTAGAACATAGCTTCAGATCTCTGTGTGTGATCTCTTAAAAGGAGAAAGAGTTGGCATTATATTTCTTCATCTTGAGATGGATTCAAATGGCTGGATTCATTGGCTTGTGGGCAGAATAGACAGCAACTGTTCACTTTGTTCTATGTTCATAATTGTACCTCCTTCTTTATTACCTTAATAAATCTTGTTATCCTCTAAAACAGATTCTAGGAAATCTTGCATGAAAGGAGAGTATTAGAAAACTTGTAAAAGCATTAGAAAACTTGTAAAAAAACTAACCCTATCCCTAACCTTAACCCTAAGTCAAATGAGAATAAATTATATAAATATCCATTTCAATTCATTATAACATTATTTAGAAACTCCCATAATTATAACAAGAGAAATTACACATAATTCATAGCTGTGATAAAATTAAAATAAAATATTTACTTAAATATTTGAGTCACCATAAGTTTTATGTAGTGCATTTCTTTGTGTAGCACATCTTAAGGAAATATTTAAAAGGAATTTTCAAACTGTGGTACATCTACACAATGGAGTACTACTCAGCAGTAAGAAAAAATGATATCCTAAAATTTGCAGGCAAATGGATGGACTTGGAGAATATTCTCCTGAGTGAGGTATCACAAACCCAGAAAGATAAGTAGGGGGTGTACTCACTCATTAGT